>NW_024121432.1:5553444-5596612 GCF_016745375.1 Pimephales promelas
TTTCACAGATTCGAATTTATATTCATATTTGACTAAGCATTAACAACAAATCTGTAACATACTAAGTCTTACTTAGTGTTTCAGATTAAAAAAGGAACCCAATCTGTTATTATTTGACAGGTTTTTGGTTATTTTTAGATTTAGCTATTTTGAGTCAAGATTACTGAGGCCATGAATAAAACAAAAATAAAATGCCTTATTATAGAAATGGTAGAGAACTGATGGATGAGACCCTGTCACTTAGATGATTTAATGACTCATTTTAAACTAGCGCCTGCATACTAAATCTGTTATTAATAAATAATTGCATAAACTCTAGACCTACATTTCCTGCTTATTATTATGTGCTGCAGCCTTTGCAGAACCCAAATGACCCATCAGAGAACAGATGTGGGTGCAATTCTGACTAACGCATCTCTATCCTAAAGCATTTCCAGATAAATAAGGTCATTGTGAAACGCCACAGAGCATTAAACGAGTTTAAAAACGGCTTTTACATGTGACTGATACCTGCAGTGTGCAGTAGCCGAGGTGGTTAAGGGGTGACACAGAATACACTGAAATGGGTTAGTCACATTGAGTTTAAGCACTGCGTTTTATGTTGTATGTGGGTGCGTGTTCAATGCCATAGATTACTTATTTTGATCTAGAATTGAGTATGATTTTCTTTATTGTATTTAGATGGATGCACTGCAGTGTGTGTGTGTTCGTGGCTCATCTGCAATGTTTATCGGCAAACATATGATTTTGTAAAACAAACATTTTATGGAAATTGCACTCATGAAGAGTAATGGACTGAAGTTCAGTGCTTTACCCTTTGTGTCAGTGAACAACCATACAACAGTGTGTACATACTGAATTTGTTCCCAGGATTTGCAGGTTGGGCTTGTCAGCCTCCAGGAGTTTTCGCACCATCTTCAGGAAACTTTCCACAAACAGGTTGATACTCTGACAGTGGCAGGCCATTAGCAGCTGGTCGAGGGCTTCCATCGCAATACACACGTACCTGATGAGACAAAACACACACTGAATAGGAGGAGGAGGAACAGGAGAAAGTAAAAGACAGGATGTCTCAGATCAGGCAAATAAATTTCATTACCCATAACGGTGTCTAGCCACATCACGGGACAGTCTCTCAGACAGGTACGCCCCGATCCGATCCAACTTCTCAGGAGCTGATAGGGCGTAAAAAGTCAGCTTCTCCATGTTAGCCTTTACCAACCCATCCTACAAACACACACATAATCAATAATCACAACAGACGTGGAATAAGGTAAGAATTAAATATCTAGTTTTGTTTCAATCTTTAGAGCATATAGAAAAACCTTTGAGAAACTGTAAAATAAAATGCATCGTTCACAAGTTTGGGGTTACTAAGATTGAATGTTTTTGATAATACAGTAAAAATTAATATTGTGAAATACTGTTTTCTATTTGAATTTTTTAAAATCTATTCCTGTGATGGCATTTAGCAGCATTATTAATATTAGCTAGGGCTGTCAAACGATTAATCGCATCCAAAATAAAAGTTTGTGTTTACATAATATATGTTGGTGCAATTTGTATAATTATTTTATATATATAAATACACACACACATGCTTGTATATATTTAAGAAATATTTTCATGTATATATTGTAGATTTATACATAATTTATATTATATATAAATATAAATATTTTATATATAAATAATATTTTTTTCTTAACTTTACATGCATGTGTGTGTATTTATATATGTACAAAATAATTATACAAAGTGCACCAACATATATTATGTAAACACAAACTTTTATTTTGGATGCGATTAATCGCGATTAATCGTTTGGCAGCCCTAGTATTAGCATTTATTAGTCTTTTAAAAAATTAAAAAAAGGGAAAATGAGCATGCATAAATAAACATTCATATAAACATGTATTGACACATGTATCAGTCCCCCTAATATCAGCCAGTAATTAATATGGTACCATAATATTGCGTATCCCTACATGGGAAGCATATTTGCATTCAAAATAGAGCAGACAGAAATTATGCAAGAACACACTTTAACAGGACAAAAGACACATATTTAAATCAATAATTGCACAAACTTATCACAAAAGAAGACTTACAGATTCTGCATAGTAATGGGAACATTGCTCACAGTCACAGAAGGTGACCTAAGGTAGCGACAGTTATTGTCTTGTGCTTTTGAGCGTGATGAATTTAGACATTTTTTCGTTTCTAAAATTGTTTTAGTGAGTTGACAGTCTGTTAGAAGTCATCTCAACTCATCTACCCATTGTTTCCCCTACTCATTTGCATTGCTGCTATAAATATGAAATATTAAAGCTAAAACATTGTAGATAACCGTGTAAATGACCTAACTGACTAGTTGAGTCAACCACTTAATCCAAACTTCAGGGAGAAAAAATAATTTAGCATATGGAGATGTGGAAAGTACTTCATCTATTCATCTATTTCTATGGACAGTTTTTGGTGCTATAGACCATTTCACAAGATGTAAACAACACTGGTCCAGAAGCACTTCCTATTTCAGTTTTTTAACACTACATAAAAGATGGGATAAAATACAACCAACAGAACATTTAAAACTGAATCAAAAAGTTAAACAAACATCTTTAAGATGTTTTCTTTACATGTGAAATAAAGAAAACAGTTACAAACTGAAACAGGAAGTGTTTCTGGACCAGTCTTGTTTACATCTTGTGAAATGGTCTATAGATTAATGTTACTCGTGGTAGTTGTTCGGTAACTGGAAGACCAGTATTGTAATGTTTCAGATATCTCAGCAAATAACACAAACTGGTGTTGATCTCTGCCTCAGCAAAGACTGCGAGTGGATCCGCTCCTGGCTCGTATCCTCGGACACCTGCTTAGGTAATTGCCTCTGACACACTAATTGCCTCTTACACACTTTATTTTAAGTGGTCCCGGG
Organism: Pimephales promelas; assembly: GCF_016745375.1. Next base: position 5,556,383 of record NW_024121432.1, read on the forward strand.
AAGCAAGCATCTGCCAAGAGCATCAATGCAATTGTAAATAGGTGGTTTGAGAGGCGAACAAGAGCTGTTTGACAGTAAATAGACTCAAAGTGCGATTACGATAGTGTAAATGACCATGTAAAAGGAGAGGGAGAGAGAGAGAGATTGAAAATGTCCTAACCTCTGGGTCTTCAGGAAAGATGTTGTCCACCAGTCTCTTGTAGCGTGGCCTCAGCGCCCCACAACAACCACACACCCCTGCAGAGAGAGAGAGAGAAATCAAGAAATGTGGTTAAGGATTCATTTCTGTAAGAAAAATGCCATTGATTTTAGGAAGACAGCTGATTTGCGCCCACAAATGGCATCATAAAAAGGTTTCTGGGTTGTCATCAACACCACGGAAAGCGATCTCAAGACATTAACAGAATATCATATTCCTCACACAAGCACTGGTTTTGTTAGGCCTACATGGAAGTACACAACCGTCATCTTAAAACTTACAACATTTCTTCAAATGTGAGAGAAGCCTTTTTAAATATTTATCGCTGACAATACTGTAATCATTTTTTGCTCCTAAAATCCACTTCCTTTTCCAGGCTATGACCTTGGATAGGAAAAAAATTTAACAACAGGACATCAAGCTATTAGTGGACCAAGGATGCAAACTTTAATAACTGAGGACATATACACATGGCAGTGTGTGGGCTTGTGGACGGTCCTTCCTGTAGGTCAGAAATCTGTCAAACACAGACAACCTTGAGGAAAATCATGCAACATACAACACATCGTCTGACATTGGCTGCCAATATGCAGAGGGGAAATCTGCAATCCGATTGGCCCACGCATCTCAGCAGTGATGAGTCACACGTGTCCTACTGAACAGCGTGACGGCAAAACAATGAACTTCTGGAGGCAAGCATGGTTTGCATGAAGTGTTTTCTTCCACACTGCTAAACGAAAACTATGGTAAGATAAAATCCCTTTTTGGAAAAAGCAAACAAACAGATTTCATGGAGATCTGGCTCATGTTGAGAAAAGAAAGACTTTAATCTGTGAACGACAAGAGTGAGGGGAAAATCTTCCGATCTGTGAATGTTCCACTAAAATGAATGTTTGAGAAAAAAAAAGAGCCAAGGAGTCTCTATTTTTAGCCTTTGCTCTATTTTGACTTCAAAGAAAAGCTTTGCCCTGCTGCTCAACTCATCTATTGCCTTCAAATGTCCCCGTTTATGTTGAACCCATTTATGTGTGTTAAATCCTCATGTTGTTTCAAATGTGAACGACTTCCTTTTGTCCGTAAAACACAAAAGGAGAAATAGAATATTCAAGCTGCTCTTCTGAATACAATGAAAGGGAAATAGTAATTATTCGCTGAAAATACAGTAGCTCTTGTAAATAGCATATTCAAATTTTTTCAATGCAACCGTTTACAACACACAGGCCACAAACAATGCCATTGGGCACCACAAAGTCAATCCTCGCCATTTTTCAAATCTAAAAGCACACAAGTCATCTAAAAGAATGCAATTTCAAAGCTTCAACAGAGGGGAAGATTGTGTGAAAATAATGACTAAACATTTTGATCCGTTTTCTGAAACAAAGCTATTCTATGACTTCAGAAGACTTATTGTAAAATTGTAAACTATTGTAAAAACCACTATTTTTTGCATTCTAAAAATATCTGCAAGTTTAGAAAAAAAGAAATAAAAAAATACAGTAAAAAAATAGTATTACAATTTTTTTTAAATTTTATATTTTAAAATGTAATTTATTCCTGTGATGCAATGCTGAATTTTCAGCATCATTTCGCCAGTCTTCAGTGTCACATGATCCTTCAGAAATAATTCTATTATGCTGATTTGTTGCTTAAAAAATATGTCTTATTATTATCAATGTTGAAAATAGTTGCAATCCATTTTTATAGAAACCAATATTGTTTTTTTTCAGGATTTTCTGTTTATAAAAAAGTTCATAAAAACAGCATTTGAAATCGAGATCTTTTGTAACATTACAAATGTGTTCTGTATCAGAATTTTTTTTATCAATTTAATGCATTCTAGCTGGAGAAAAAGTGTGAATACTGTGCATTTTCATTGAATAAAGACTTTGAAAGTTACATTAACATTGAATTTGTTCCACACACAGCTTCAGGAGACTTATGAACTACTTGCATGATACGTTTAAGAAGCTCTTTAGTCATTTTTTTTAAGTAATAGAGCAACTCTGAGATTCTGCTAAACACCTGTTTGTAAAGACATCAAGGTGAGTAAATGACAGAATCTCCATAGTTGGCTTGACTATACTCTAGGGTTTGTAGGTTTTATGATAATGGGTTTGGAGGCTGATAGCTGCTGCCACGTGAGTGAAGAGGAGCTGCTGCACTGCGCCGTGACTCTAAACCCACATGAACATCCAGAGATGGCACACCACACTGACAGCCAGCCACCCTCTCACAAACAGCTGTGTTTCACACTTGTCTCTCTCCCACTCATTAAATCTCCATCTAGTAGATATAGACAACTTTATTTATGCATCTTTTATTGTTCATTGTCTGCTGATAAGCTGCAGCTGGTTTGGCAAAGCAGAAGTGGCGTTATCTGTCATGCCAATGAAGCCCAAGCACAAGCTTTAACCTTTGTCATGATAGGCACTGGCCTCTCGCTTGGCTAGTCAAGACTGCGGCTGCTCCGCTTTCACTGAAACGGTGATCCGCCACAAGCCTCAGCTCAACGTCATAAGCAAAACACCACCGACACACATGCCACATATCTAAATATACATGAAAACAGCTGGCTCTTCCTTGATATAGCCTAAAGGCAAAAACAATCCACATAGCTTACACTTCTGTGTATATTGCACCGGTTCAAAGTTTTATTCCAAAACATAAAAAGTGTGTATTTTTGTAAATGCACTGCTGTGAATGATATTTCAGGATTAAAAACTAGGGCTGGGGTAAACGATTATTAACTAAACGATTAGTTGGGCGATTATTTTATCGATTAGTCGACTAATCTAATGACTAATTGGACGACTAATATAAAGAATATTTTTTCTGCTGCTCAATTAATAAAAAAAAACAATATCTCAAATAAATACTGGCATACTGAATCAAGATACTATAAGCTGGCTAACGTTAGTCTAATGTTATGTATTTGAACACCATCATTATAACTCTACAACCGACAAAACCGTGTTATAAAAATATTTTTTTTTACAAACATTTTTTATCATAGAGAATGTTTAAATATTAATATCAGCTGAGGAGGGAAACGGAGGCAGAGTTAGTGGTGCGATCGGAGGCTGCTACTACTGGAGATGAATCGGGAGAGGTTTGTGCACCTACTGATTAGAGCGCGTGCTGACACGGAGTAAAGCCTTGTTTATACTCGACACCTCCGCACGAGCGCGAATGTGCGCACGGCAAAAATGACGCGTTGGGTGCGCAAGACCAGGAAGACTGTGGCTGTGTACGCCGATTTTTTTGTATCAGCGCGCCCGGCGCCGCGTCCGGAAGCGACTTCAAGCCGAATCTGCCCGAGCTTGTACGTCTCACCACACCGGCACCCAGTTTGCGCGTCTAAATTGCAATTTTCTTTTCTTAAGGGTTTGTTTACTGTGTGTGATTCATTTAATGGATAGCACATTCACTTCTAGTTGTCTTCGTCCTCTATTCTGAAATGTTTCGGTCTCCCACGTGTGTGTGGCAAGCTGTACCGCCGGGAACATGCAAAAAATAAATAAATAAAGAAGCGTCGACGCAAAAATATGACGTCGACGCAACTTTGACGTCGAATAATCGACGTCATCGACGCGCCGCTACAGCACTATTAAAAACCAATCAAGGCTCAATAGAAGGGATGTTTTCTGCAGTTGGGTGCCATCACCCCACAGTGGATAAGACACATGCCTTTGGTGTGAGAAACCTGGGTTCGAATCCACTGTCAGACACCAATGTGTCCCTGAGCAAGACACTTAAGGCCAATTTATACTTCTGCGTCGAGGGTACGCCGTAGTGTACTGCGTTGGCTACGCACGTAGGCGACGCCGCTGTGAACATTTATACTTCTGCGTTCAGGTCTTGGTTGCTCTGCAGTACTGCTCTGAAACGCTAGCTGCTGGCGGAGGGTTTTAATGTTCCACTGTGTTTAGATCAAGGGGGTAATCCATCGACCGGAAGCTGCCATCTTGTAGCAGAACTTCACTTGCGTTAGCATTCCCATTGACTCCCATTCATTTTGGCGTCACTTTGACAGCGAATAATTTTACATCTGAGGAGTTTGAAGACTCCATTTGTCCTTTATTTATTCCTAAAGAAACACGACAATATATAAAATGCTCCATTACCTTGTAGCTTATGATATGGCCCAGCAGAAGCAGTTTTAGTGAAAGTAGGCTAACGATTGCGTCATACCCACGCGACTCTCTGTCGCACATTAGAGAGATTACCGTATGGACAGGAGAAGAAGCTTGCGCGCAATCGGGGAAACGTAGAGGCAAAATGACAAAATAATTAATCAGAATACCTAGCAAAAGTTTCTCCTGCTCCTCGCTCATGGACAGCTCCTATTCACACTCTCCGCCTCTGCATGTTTCAGAAGGGAATGATTCAGATTTCTCATGCCACCGCCACTTGAAGACAGACGGGTTGCTCTCGTCACATTACGTAGTCAAGCTCTATTTGAGTCTGCGCGCCAGGGACGGAAGTGCTAAAAAAAAATCGCCAAAAACGGGCTTCAATCGTCTCAATAGAGTTCTAATGAGATCGCTTTGTCCATTTCTTTTACTGTCTATGGTTTAGATTCCTCGAGTCGCGGCTAGGTTACTACAAGCAATAGCCACTGAAAGAGAGCGGCTCATGTTGGAGTTGGAGCTTATTGAGGTGGAAAAACAGCTAATTTTAGTGAAATTACTAAAACTGAAAGGCAGAAACGACAGAAGACATCGGAGGAGATGGTACGTGTGGAAATGCGTGAGAAGGTACTGCGGAAATGTGTAGGAGGAAATGCGATGCTACCAAGCCGACCAACCACCGATCCGTGTCGTCACGACGTGTAGCTACATTTTTGAGGAGGTGCGCGTCAGGCTACGGCGAAGGGTACGCGGTATGGGACCAATGCCGTACCAACTACGCGGAAGTATAAATTGGCCTTTAACCCCTAGTTGCTCCAGAGGCGTGCAACCTTTGACATATATAGCAATTGTAAGTTGCTTTGGATAAAAGCGTCAGCAAAACGAATAAATGTAAATGTAGTTATAATTTCTCCAAAACATAACGACCAGTCACAGGTGAAGCGAATAGATAGTCAGCAAACAATGAGTTCATGTAATCAACGTGTTGGACGCAGGAGAAATGGGCAGATCTGAGCGAGCGGCCACTTTGTTATGCTGTTAATAAGAATTTTATTCTGCAAAATCGCTGTTGTGAAAAACTTAAGAGATACCTAAGAGATACCTTAAGATACCTAAGAGAACAGTTTAGGGATTATATGCAACACCCTTAAGTCATTCCATTGGGTAAGGGGAAATCATTCCTTAAAGGGATACTCCACTTTTTTTTTGAAATAGGCTTTTTACCACTCCCCCAGATTTAAACAGTTGGGTTTTACTGTTTTCAAATCCATTCAGTCGATTTTCTGATATTTAGAAGAATATCAGAAAACAGACAGTTTTTGGTTTTATGGACTTCCATAGTAGGAAAAAAATATACGGAAGTCAATGAGGCCAGAAACAGTCTGTTTACTGATATTCTTCTAAATATCAAAAAAATGGCTGAATGCATTTGAAAACGGTAAAACTCAACTGTTTAACTCTGGGGGATTGGTAAAATGAGCCTATTTCCAAGAAAAGTGGAGTATCCCTTTAAGTCTCATACTTAAGGGAAAAACTTAAGCTGCTTCATGCAACCTGCTCCGTCTTGGTGCCAGATAACACAGGACATCTACAGGGCTCTTGTAGATCCCATGCCTTGGCGGGTCGGTGCTGTTTTGGCAGCACATGGAGGACCAACATAATGGTCATAATGTTTTGGCTCATCATTGGTGAACACTACTGTTCAAAATTTGGGGGTCATTAAGATTTTCTGCAGCAGTGGCCAGAAAGGCATTTCTGTAAACTGGTCAGAAACAGGTCCTGTGCCAGAGGGCCATCCTTTTTGTTCTAATAAGTGTTTATAACTGTATGGAGCTGCTGGTGTTCCCTGTGTGGGTGTTCCTGGCTACATACAGTTTCACAGTTTCTTCTTTCCTTGTTGCTGTCTGGCAAGTTTTTTTTTTTCCACATTGACAAATGATGCATACATAGTGATGCACCACTAAGACAGCAGGACGGCTTACGATCAGTCATTAAGTCGTGTAGAGTAGAGTACAGGAAAACAGCAAGGCCGAGTTATCACAGGAGTTTAGCCACAGATGGCAAAGCGTGAACTTTCTGTGTCCTTTCTTGTGCCAGAGTCTGTATTGTAGACAGAACTGTCACCATCGATTAATCTGTGGTGTCAACAGGCCAACCAAACTGTGTCACAGGAGCAAAACTGTGGAGGAAATCAATACATCCAAACACAATCTCTACAGAATGTAAAATCGTATGCAGAGAAAGAAAAGAAAATGGCAATTAAAAACAGACAGAAGGAATGAGATTAGAGAAGGAGGTAAAGAAAGGAGATGGTGCTAATGACGGGCATTCAAACAGCAGGAAGCGGTTTCCTCCACCACAGGATGTAGTAGAAACAAATCTGTTCCTCTCTCTGCATGGTTTCGGGCAAAAGAATACATGCACCATCCTTTACTTTTAAACGCAAAATGTATAGATTCCACATTTAAAAACATCTATAATTGAAATGGAAAAAGTGAGTAATACAATGAAGGAGAATGATTTAATCATCAGAAACTCCAAATTATATGTTATCTGAACTAAATAAATTATTTAAGTTGATTTGACAAAAGAAAAAATTATTTTGCTTACTTTCTTTTTTAATCTTTGATCTTTGATTAAAAAAGATTACTAATCATGAAAAGATTTTTTTACAGAGTACCCTCTGTCTGGAATGATGCCTTTTTAAAGGAAACTCCGGCGAACAATGAACCTTTGGTCTAATAAAACATTGGTACCTAGTCAATCGTTCATGATAATCGAATGTAAAGAGTTTTATCTCTAAAAACTGTTTAGCGTATAATGCTAGTACTGGGGGCATTTACTAAGTAAAAAGAAATCAAAATCAAAATAGCCCCACACTAACACAGTAACATAATGAGGGTCCATACATGCAAAACGAAGCATTGAGAACTTTGTAAGTGTACAGACCGTTTAATAAGAAGATACTTTATAAAGACAGTTCACTTTGCGTATACAGACAGAAGCCATCTTAAAAATTAGTCTCGATAAGTCAAACCACGAACGTCGTGCTGAGTTAGCTGAACTGGATGAAGTTCAGCGAACTTCTGAACTGTATGAACGGCGTTCGGGGATCAACTTATCGAGACTATTTTCTAAGATGGCCCCTGCTGTGTTTACATGAAGTGAACTGTCTTTATAACGCATCTTCTTATTAAACGGTCTGTACACTTACAAAGTACTCAATGCTTCGTTTTGCATGTATGGACCCTCATTATGTTACTGCGTTAGTGTGAGGCTATTTTGAGCCTTGTTAGTGGTAAAAACTAGCGATTTCTTTTTACTTAGTCAATGCCCCCATTACTAGCATTATACGCTAAACAGTTTTAGAGATAAAACTCTTTACATTCGATTATCATGAAAACAAATCTCCGAGAACGATTGACTAGGTACCGATGTTTTATTAGACCAAAGGTTCATTGTTCGCCGGAGTTCTCCTTTAAGGGGCGGCTCCTTCAAGACTTGTCAGTAAATGGCCACTGTTATGATTGGCTAACATCATTCCATAGAAAACAATATAAGAATCCACTCGCTACTGTGTGTAAGTGTTTTGAAAACATTAAAATCGACAAAGCGTTCTGAAATCATTTACTGACAGTTCTGTCAGATTCAATACTGCTTCATCTTTCAACAAAAGTTTCTTTGCGAGCTCTCATTACATTGTACAAAAAAAAGTGCTTAAAAAACAAAACAAAATCCTCCAACATGATCCGGACTTAAAATAATCCATCCACTTTGTTTCCGACGCTGGGATCCTTCTAAAGTCTGTATAGACACGCAAACAAGCTGTTGAAACTAGACGCGTCAAAGCAAATGTTCTGACAGACCGAAGTGCATGGAGAATGTCAGAAACTGAACCCGCCATACTGTATCCGCTGTGACAGCGTCGATGATTATAATAGGTTCTATTTTCTTTTGATGCAATGCAATGCTCACATCCAGTGTATAGGCAAATATCAGCAGTTAGTGCCAGTGAATGCCAGTGGGCATGGCCTATGGTGTGATGATGTATAATTATTATTCGTTGATTACTTGCTCTGGAGGGATGCATATGGAAATGTATTTGTCCTTGTGACTACACAGGTCACCCAATTTCAGAACGAGCTATTTTCTTAAGCTTGATTAAATACATGCTATGTTTATAATGAGGACGTTTTGAGCTATGAAACATGCAGGATGTTGTACAAAAACCTCTTATATGTCAAAATATCAAGGCAAATTTGTTTTCTCATGTCATGACCCCTTTAAACAGATTGTCTCTCTCTCACAAAAACAAACAGACTGTCAGTTTTCAGCAATCAGTGCTGCTCATGAGGCATTTTTAAGGCTGCATCCAGAAACCTCCTGCTTCCTTCCTCAGGCACCTGCGTAAATTCGCAATCAGCACACCATTCCCAGCTGCAAAAGAGCATTGATTATGTAGAGAAGGTTCCCTGATTCGAATCACTCGATACACTGCCCTACAACACAGGGCATTCACCGGGTATTCAGCCAGTTACAATGCTATTTGCAGTGCGTCAGTAGTACTTGTCCATTTAAAATGTCATAATCAATATATCAATAGAGCCCTATATTAAGTTTGGGTAAAAGAAACTTAATTTCAAAAGCTACTGGCATTTTATTAATAACAATTAAAAATACATATATTGCTAATTAAATTGCATTTATTTTCCTTTTAAAGTTTGCAAACAGTAATTTCTGACAAAATGTAAGAAGTTTTATACTATTTAGATTCATTTCACCTCTTAAGACTGTAGAGCATTACGTGAAACACAATAAATCTCATATGCCATTGGTCAGACAAGAAACTCAAATTGCATTGTTTTAAAAGGACCCCAGAGATATTGTGTTTTTACCTTTCAGGGGGAATCAATTTGCAAATCTCCAACTTATAATTGTTTCTACATATTAATTTCACTATTGGTATTTCACTATTAGTACAGAAATACAACTGCAACAAACACATATGGATACACACACACAGCTCAGTGGGTCAGCATTAGGAGTTGCTGTGGTGCCCTTCAGGAATGTTATATAACACACAGTCAGGGACCACAATCTCCTATTTTTACACGATTTGGGAGAAGGGCCGTCTCAACAGACATCTTCAGCAAACACACACACACACACACACATACCTCTACCATAAACCATCAGCTGCCCAGGACAGACAATAACATGATTTCAAATAGTCCAAATTTATTAAACAGGGCAAATTACAGCATGAGAGCAAAAAAAAGGTAGTGGCACAGGTAGTGGAAAGTTCTGAGCGTGATCTACAGATGAAGCTCAAATTAAACAACACAGATCATTTCCATGACCAACAATGCAATCTACCAAGTGCAGCGCAAATTGACATATGGTTTAAGACATCATTTTGGGGCGGTAAATAATGGTGGAGTGCAAACCTTACTAAATCACCTTGCATGATTCATGTAAATACTCTCCTCCCATAAATCTTGCGAGTTGCGACTGAAGGGGAAACTCCAAAAAATGCATATGCAATAAGGTCAGTCGCAAAGCTAACTGTGTCCATACTCCATACCTTTTCAGCACAGATTTTTCACTGCATGTCTTTAGTAAATCCTGACAGCAGTTTTTTCTTCAAACCCCAAAAAACAGTTTGCACTGACACAAGCTGTATTTTTTTTTTTAATCGTTAAATCCTTACTTGCCTGGTTTAAGCTACTCTGAGCAATGTTTGAACTTTGTATTTTTGAGCACTTCTTGTGTTGTTATTGCCTCTTCACGATTACTTATTTGGTTTAGTCCTCAGATGCAAGTCCCTTTGGATAAAAGCGTCTGCTAAAAGACTAAATGTAAATGTAAGTAAATCTGGCCCTATATAAGTAATGATGTCAATTGAATTAAGATTAGATTCACCTTTACTGTCAATGTGCAGATTAGGGCTGTGCCAGTGAGCGTGACAATCGCACCACCACGATGGCATGATACCAGCAGTGGTGGTATGCAGTTTTACTTGGATATTGGGACACAAGTTAAGTACAAAGCTTTGTTTACCAAAGAAATTAATATTAAGCCATATGTGGGCTTTGTATTCATTCTTGCAATCTGACTATATAAAGTCATGTGAAAAAGAAAGTACACCCTTTTGAATTCTATGGTTTTAAGTATCAGGACATAATTAAAAAAAAAAAAACTCTGGTCCTTTAGCTCTTAAATTTTGGTAAATACAACCTCAGATTATTAATATCACATGACATATTACCCAGTGTCATGGTTTTATTTAACAAAAACTAGGCCAAAATGGGGAAGCCATGTATGACAAACTATGTACTGCTTCCATATGAACTAAAGTGGGTAAGTGGCAGTCAGGGGCTTCTAATCAAATGCCTGTATTTAATTGATCATCAGTGACCAATTCTATGCAGAAGTTTTGGCAGTTTGCTGGTCTAGAGCATTCAGGTGTGTGTTAACACAAAACCAAAGAGAAAATACATCAGAAATTATCTTAGAGAAGCAATTGTTGCTGCCTGTCAATCAAGGGTTACAAGGACATTTCCAAACATTCGGCAGTCCATCATTCTACAGTGAGGAAGATTATTCAAGAGAGAAAAACAATCAAGACAGTTGGCTATCTTCCCCAGAAGTAGGGTTGGGTATCGAGAATCGAGTATCGATTGGAACCGGGACTAACTTTTCGTTTTTCCCGGAATCGTTCAAAAGTTAAAATTTCGATTCCTAGTTTCGATATTCACAGAAGAAGAGCGGAAGAAGAAACCGCTGAACAACACCAACGAAGAAGCGTCTACCGGAAGTGTTGGCATAACCGTGCGAGTCGAACATGAGTACCTTACGTCGGCGGTCCAAAGTGTGGCTTCACTTTTCTAAAAATAACGAAATCTCGGCAAAATGCAAAATTTGTGACAAAAGGAGTATTTGTGACAGAAGGAGTATTTCCTTCAGAAAGGATTATTTCCTTCCGAAAGACCGTTGGTTAGCAAGGTTAGCTAAACTTTTTTGACCCTGCCTCTTAAAAGAATCAGAATAGAGAATCGTTAGGAACTGGAATCGAAACAAGGAATCGGAATCAGAATCGTTCAAATTCAAACGATACCCAACCCTACCCAGAGTGAACGTCCCAACAAAATCACCCCAAGGTAAGACCGTGTACTGCTCAGAGAAGCTGCAAAAAACCCCAAGGGCTACATCTTACACTCTACAGGCCTAAATGTTAAAGTTCATGGCAGTAAAATTGGAAAAAGACTGAACAAGTATGGCTTGTTTGGAAGGGAAAGCCTCTTCTCTATATAAAGAACATGGAAGCATGGTTTAGGATTGCAAAGTTGCATCTGAGAAAAAAATAAAAAAAAAATAAACAAGACTTCTGGAACAATTTCCTTTAGACAGATGAGAATAAAGTGGAGATGTTTGGCCATAATGTACAGCACCACTTTTGATTTTGCAGCCATTGAGTCGACCATGAACTCTACTCAGTATTCTACAGTAAAATGTGAAGCTTAGATAAAGCTTGGCCGAAATTGTCCCAGAAACTGAATCTGAATGAACAGCATGGTGGCAACTGGCAAGATGCATTGCCAACCCAAGCAATGCAACCGGATATATAATATACACAGAGATGTCTGATTTAAAGAGAAAAGTTTTTGGGAAAGATAACATTCATTTAAAATAATTATCGACTAGGGCCGTCAAATGATTAATCGCGATTAATCGCACCCAAAACTAAAGTCTGTGTTTACATAATAAATGTGGGTGCACTGTATACAATTATTTTGATATATATATATATATAAATACACACACATGCATGTATATTTAAGAAAAAAAAATATTTATATATAAAATATTTATATTTATATATAATATAAATGATATATAAATCTATATACAGTATATACATGAAAGTATTTCTTAAATATATACAAGCATGTGTGTGTATTTATATATATAAAATAATTATACACAGTGCACCCACATTTATTATGTAAAAACAAACTTTAGTTTTGGATGCGATTAATCGTTTGACAGCCCTATTCTCGACAGATATAGAGAGGTTGTGCATGTGCATTATCTGTGTCAGTGCAGCTTATTGGCTTTTTAGCATGTTTCTGAATGTTTAAATGTGTGTGTGCAACATGATCTCCGATCACTTTTTGTGTGTGTGTGCGCGTTTCAATGAAGGCTGCATGTTAATATAAATATAGAAAGATGATCAATCTGTCCCCCAACACTGCCAGTGGTTCATTTAGACTAGTAACAGCCAGGTTGGGTCTTCATATTCAAATTGAATTTGTTTTATTATTTTTTTAAAGAATGTATAAATGCAAATTTAATAATTTGACATAAAAGATGACATTTAAGGGAAAAAAAATCCCCTTAAAAAGCTTTTTAAAAAAGCCCATGGAATTCAATTCAAGGGTGCAAATATCCCCCCTTAATGAAAAAATTAATTTCTGTCAGAAGGTCACCTTAAATTTTTGGCTGTGCTCCTAAAAATGTAAGTGTAGTAGTGCCTGCAAGAGTTGAAAGCAGTTTAAGGAAGCGTCTGACAGCAATATGTACTGTATGATTGCATTAATCAGCTCTACTGTGACATAATTAGCTGACATGCCGTGTTAACTTGTCGACAGGAGGTGAATTGTGTCCCGACACATTTGAATTGATAAACATCCATTCGTAATGTGATCTGTTAACAACACAACTAAGTAACTGCACTAAAGGGTCACAGACAGAACATACAGTGTCTCCGAGACAATTCAGCAGATCAAATGGACACGCACTTTGTCTTTCATAAGAAGCCCATTACCATGATAGCGATCAAACAAACCTACCATAAAGCAATCTCATGACAGCGTCTGTCGGACAGATCCAGCTTACACACTTCCGTTTATCACGAGTTACTGAGTGCACTAAAGAGAAGTCATGCATGAGCGCTCAAGGAATGCTGTCAGGGAAGATTCGGGTTTCCCTTTATTCAACCTGCAGGACACACACACACACACACACACACACACAGAGACAAGCTCAGCACTTACCATACATTGCTCTTGATGTTAGTGAAGGTGCTCTCTCTTCTCAATCCTTCCCTGCGGCGTCTTAGATGCAGCCACAGAGAGATTGTTGGAGACACTCAATCTACACGCTCACACACATGCGGTCTTGCTGCTCTGACGTCTGAAATTGATGCGATGCAAAAAACGGGAGCATTCACACATGCTAATGAACATTGATGGAGAAAGCTATGATGCTGCTGGGATGACCTTGGCTATGGCACACGCCTGCACACACAGGTCTCAAAAGAATAAAGCTCATTTCACATGCACGAGTGTACACCTTCTGCTCGCCAATCACCACTCAAAGGAGGAGGAGCCAGAGAGAGAGAGAGAGAGGGAGAGAGTGGGTTGTGCTCATTCATCTCAGCAGAAGCTCCTCCCACATTCTCAACATCTCTCTCGCTCTCTCTCTCTCTCTGGTTGTGTTCAGAATCACATACTAGTGCTTACAGTACAGTGGACAGTATCACTGATTCTTAATACATGAAAACTGACATATAAATATGTCCTATTTAAAGAAACATTACAATGTTCTGAAAGAGAAAACAGCCATTTATTCTCAATATTGTCAAATATTAATGAAAATACTGAAAAAAATTATATACTGCAAAAAAAAAAAAACAAATAAAATAAAATAAAAATACACTACCATTCTACAGTTTGGGGACTGTAGGAGGTCTCTCATGCTCACCAATGCTGCATTTATTTGATCAAAAATACACTACAGTAATATTGAGAAATATTATTACAATTTATTATAACTGTTTTCTTTTTTAATATATTTCAAGAATAAATTCTAAAATTAATTTATTCCTGTGTTGGCAAATCTGGAATTTAAGCATCATTACTCTTGCCTCAGTGTCACATGATCCTTCAATGATCATTTTAAAATGCTTATTTGGGGATCAAGAAACATTTCTTATTATTATAGATGTTGAAAAAAAAGTTTTTCAACAAAGTTTTTCAATAAAGTTTTTGTGAAATGCATATTATGAATACATTTAAGGATTCTTTGATGAATATAAAGTTTAAATGAGCATTGAAACATTATACATGTCTTTACTGTAAATTTTGATCAATTTAATGCATTCTTCCTAGATTAAAATTAGAGCCCGACCGATAAAGGATTTTGAAGGCCGATACCGATACAAATATTTGTTGGTTTTAAAATCCGATATCGTCCGATATATATATATATTTTTTCCAGAAGCGCACAACAAAACACTAACAGATTTCCCTAACATTAGTTATTTGTAGTTATTTATGAGTTTTAACTAAAATAATATGATAATGCATTTTAAAAAGAAACTTGTCACAACAGAACAGAGGAACATCAAAATATATTAAAGTTCTGATAAATAAAATAATAATTAGTCCCTACATTGCCTTATAAGATACCTGCAACCTGGATCAGTAGGTTGCAGGATGTGTGGTGCATAATACACAAATATTGCCAACAGGAACAGTGTAGAGTGCCCTCTGGTGGACAAACTATACAACTCCAACACTCATGACATGGTTGACGCATGTTTCGTCCGTTTTTATTTTATTTTTGAAATATTCATTTATCGGCCATTACCGATGCCGATACCGATAGTTTGGAAAATGCCTAATATCGTCCGATAATATCGGCCTGCTGATAAATCGGTCTGGCTCTAATTAAAATAATAATTTCTTCTTTTTTTAAATTAAACTTACAACAAACCTTTGAATGGAATTGTATAAATAGCAGGAAAAAGCCCTATTCGGACAGTAATTATTCATCAGGAGGTTGTCTGTAAATAATAATACTTTGTGTCGCTCTTTAGAACATAAAACTCACGCATTCAGATCGATCATGCATGCAGGACAAACCTAAGTTTACTTCTTACATAGTATGGATTAGATACAGTAAAGATCAATTGTTTTAATTTACTGTATAGAAAATATTATACATAAATACATATAAATCATAAATGCACAAATATTTAAAATTGCTGGCCTTTACGAGAAACTCTTCAATAAAATATATAAACAAATAGAAAATGTTACGCTTGGCTTTACACAACTGTTTCAGCCATTGTTAAGTGTGAATGGCTGTCACATAGCAGTGGTTGAAAAAGATTTTTCAATCAGTTCCTCCTTCTAAACTTTATTGATTCAGAAAGGAATTCAATTCCTATACACGACCATGGAGTTTGTCTAAAAACAGTACTTAATTCAGCCTGGAATTTTCTCCAGGGACATAAGAAAAAAACACAAACGTTTTCGAATCAGATGGCAATTAAATCACAGACTGCCACCTGTAAATGCTGAAATTACTTTACGTCCCCCTGGGAAATAATTACTGCAGGAATAGGGCTTTAGAGCAGTATGCTAGCTAGTATGCTTTTCCAAGCATAGCCTTTCTCTCTCTCAAACTGCATGGTTTTCCTCCAGAAATCCATCATTCTCCTCCTACACACTCTCTACTCCTCTCATGTGTGTGTGCTGTGGAAAACATGCTACACACAAACAGCACCACTAATGTGTAGGCTTTCACACATGCTAAAAATTCTGCTGGCAGTGGCACTAGACTGCCTTCGAGTTATGCAATTACAATGACAGACATCTTATCTGAAACACTTTTACAAGCGCATGGTGCGATTATATCTAAAAACAAGATCAAAACTAGACTATATTAGTGTCATTATTGTTAACTAAAACAAAACTATTAAAATTGCCTTTGTTCAAGATAATATAAAATATAAATATTAGACTTCAGCTAAACTGAATTATTTAAAAAAAAAAGATAAATGACAAAAACAAAATTGCTGACACACACTAAAATGAGAATAAAAACTGATAATATAAAAAATAAAAGCTATTTTAAAATACAAATAAATAGTACAATAATATATAAATCAACACTGCTGGACTACAATAGTAAGCAAAGGTTTTTTTAAATGTCAAAGCAAATCTGATGCGAATATCAAATTACTAAAATGTCAAAAAAATAAAAAGAAAAAGAAAATATTCATTTGACACAAGTTGCGGTAGAGCTGCAGCAATTAATGCACACATTTTTTGTGACATTTACACAGGAATTTGGCTTGGCCAATTAGCAACTAAATGTGCTTAATTAAAACCAACCAGAGCACAGATGCCAAGTGTCACAGATGAGTGTTTCCAAGACGACGCAATACATATACTGTCATCATCACTTGCAAGAAATAACGGTGCTTTTGACTTGGGTTAGTAAACAACAACATAGCAGCCACTCAGAATACATTGGTGACCATCTACATTGTAAAAAAATATTGTTGGTTTAACTTTAAAAAAAAAAGTAAGTAACCTGGTTGCCTTAAAATTTTAAGTTCATTGAACTGGAAAAAGTGAGTTAATACAATGAAGGGGAATATCAGAAACTCAAAATGATATGTTATCTCAACTAAATAAATTATTTAAGTTGATTTGACTAAATAAAAATGTTGTGATTACCACACTGTAAAAATATTGTTGGTTTAACTTAAAAAAGTAAGTGACCTGGGTTGCCTTAAAATTTTAAGTTGATTGAACTGGAAAAAGTGAGTTAATACAATGAAGGAGATTAATTTAATCATCAGAAACTCAAAATAATAAGTTATCTCAACTAAATAAATTATTATAAAGTTGATTTGACAAAAGAAAATATGTTGTGATAATCTTGAAAATATTTTTTTACAGTGTAGTAATGACCCAGAACAACTTAGCATGCATTGAATTAGCAACACTAGCATCCACGGACACCAATCTTGCACCATTGCATTGCACACTTTGCATTATCTTGTCAGGTAAAAATGGAAGGACAATTTAATGTTAATAAAATTGCAAGTTCATTTCATTTCAGTTCTCAGACTTATAATTTCACCACTATAACAGCAAAAAATATTACTGAAGTCAGAACCACCGCTGCTCTTTCCCAAATGTCCCAAATCTGCTGGTGTAATTACAATCTTTAAAACTGTGCTAAGGTGAGGGGAAGTGAAGGCAAAATCCATAGCAGGAGACTTTTGCCTCTGTTGGTAAAATAAAAATAAAAATAGCAAGTCACCATTTGAGTGTTTCACTTTCAGCGGTTAAGAGTATTCAGAGCAAAAAAAAACCCAAAAACAATCATAAATCAGCCTACAGCCACCCTTAGCCTTGGTATATCAACATTACATTACATGATATGAATATTACATGAGTTTGAACTATTACCACTGATAATGTACCAACTACCTTAATTATAGAGAATAGAGATATCAAATATTTGATCGCCAACACATTTACCAAGCTAATATTCAACAACAGCAGCTACAAATGAAATCAATCAGCTTCACTTAACTGCCAAACGTGTTCTTTTAACACAGACTTTTTAAAGGACAGAAGGATAAGATGTTTGCTTCAAGTGATAGGCTAGGTTAGTGAAATTATATTGTTGTAATGTAAATGTGTCATTTTATTTACACCTTCTTCCGTCTAAAAGTGACCCCAAAAAAAGGAGAAAAAAAATCCTGGAGAGGGGATCCCCAGACCTATACTGTGTAATTTAGTGTGACAGACTAAATTAAAAACCACCAGCTGACGCTGCATTTAAAGGGATAGTTCAACCAAATTCTGTCATCATTGGAGCCCATCATACACCCTGGCGCAATGCGGCACGACGCAAATGTTTTTTGCTAGTTTCAGCCTGACGCTATTATCATTTTCATGTCCTGCACCACGTTGTTTATAAAGCAAATACATTTTGTGCGCCCACGGATGTGCTGGTCTAAAAAAGAGGTGTGTTCAGGCGCATTGTTATATTGAGGCAACTGAAATAGACTGCACCATTGACCATATGAAACCTGGTCTAAAGTCAATGGCGCAGTATTTTGTTATTTAAAAGGCTTATTATGCAGCAGCACATAAACATGTCAAATATTAAAAAAATAAAAGGATTACAATGTAAAAGATTATTATTGTGTATAACGATATGGTGGAATTAGGCTTGTCCCGTAGATGGTCTACTTGAGCGCTTTAACCTTGCAATGAACTATCGTTCATTGAACGCGTTCAGGCACAACACTGTCCGTTAGTTAGTAGCTGGATTAAACATGGTTAAAATGCTGGCCAAACAGTGTAAATTGTGCGTGTATTTAACTGTAGACTAAAAGGTCCAACAGCGGGATGCCGTTGTCTGAAGAACAACAGACGGATGGTGCGTTGTGATGCATTTAAAGTTTTTGTAAAATATCATTTTCCCATCTTGTGGTTGTTTTTGTCATTCAACAGCAATTTACTAGTGAAATACATTATTGTTAGAAGTTCAATTAAATAAAATATAATAAATATTATATATAAAAAATTAAATCATCAAGTTTTAAATCATCAAGTTTTTTTTTTCTCCTTTTTTGTGATAATTAGGTTGTCCATTTGTCTTTGTCCGTCAACAAACAAAACAAACCAAAAATACATGTTTCAGGACATTTTTTGAGAGGATAAAATGTTTTTGTTGAGAAAGTTTGTCTATGTTAAGTAATAATTATCATTTCTTTTACATTTAATCTTTCAAATAGAGGTTAAAAAACCAAGCAAATATTGGCCAAATATCGGCCAAAATAAATTGGCAGCATTAATCGGCCATCGGCCAACCCGGATTTCAAAAGATCGGTATCGGCATCGGCGTGAAAAAAACCATATCGGTCGACCTCTAATTCGAACACGCTAAGTGCACTTGTGCCGTGTGCTTTAGACCATGTGCTTAGATTGTTAAAATAGGTCCCATTTACTCACCCTCAAGTTGTTCCAAACCTGTGTGAGTTTCTTTCTTCTGCTGAACACAAAATATGTTTTGAAGAATATTAACTAAACAGATGATGGGCCCCATTAACTTTTTTGGGTGAACTATCCCTTTAAGTTAGAAATTCTCACTTAAATGTGAAATGACATCACTTCAGAGTTGCTCCATGAGCACAATGGCATTCTACTGAGCAAATCTGATTCTGTGAGAAGAATACATCAGTATCCCAGCAGAGACGGGACCTCTTACCACGGCTCGGGCGGTGATCCAGCAGGGTACGGCAGTCCAGTGCCAACCTCCGGGTGGCAACAGGTTCCGGGACAGCCATGGTCATAAGAATATCAGCTCACAAACAACTCTTAAAGTCACAAAAATACTTATTTAGATAACCCCTTGGTTATCTATGTAAACTAATAAATGCAAGATATATAAGAGAGCAGCCTGTTGTCTTGCAACTCTAATGTCCTAAAGTACAGAATTCAGAAAGTAAACTTGTTGAACCAATACTCAGAAAGCCAAATCAACCAAAATAGAAACTCGCTGAAAAGCTCCCACTAACCACTTCTGAAATAATATTATTAAATCCTTCAAAATCTAGATTTTTTCAACGACAAAAAAACAAGGAAGCAAACTAAATCCTCTGTAAAGCGCCTGGTTCTTGCACTTTCTCAGATCTCTCGCTTTAAAGTCACTGAGTTTTTGCAGGATGTTCAGCTCACGGCATCCCTTCAGCTCCTATGCCTTGTCTCACTTGCCTTCTCACTGACAGCGTCTCCTCGGTCCGACAAACTCCCACACTCTCTTTCTCTCTGGAGTTTGAGACAATGACGGAGGAGGAATAGTGGAACTCATTGTGTCAGTGAGATGTTTATTAATGAGAGACAGAGTGCAAGAGAGAGAGAGAGAGAGAGAGAGAGAGAGAGAGAGAGAGAGAGATGCAAACTGGCAAAGTCCAAGGTCTGTCCTAACAAACAGGACTACAAGAAGTAGGCCCAAAAGAAACCTTCCAAAAACAAACCTCCAGAGTCTTCTGCAGAATAGAAATGACTATAATTGACAAATGTTTCCAGTTAGTAGCGCAGCACTCTCAAAATCTGAACAAAAGTTTGCAGATTCCATAGTCATAAAGTGATGGATATATCAATGGATCTTTTCTTTATGTATTGTGGCGTACATCCAGACAGATTATCAAACAAACAAACAAACAAACAAAAAAACAAAAATGTATTGTGTGCAAAAAACACAAAAATAACGACTTTATTCAACTATTCCTTTTTCTCCATGTTTTCTTCCAGAATTTCATTCTGCCAGGCCTCTGATGTGAGTTCCCGAGTCAGAATGTGCCGTGACGAACAACATGAGCTAAATCTGCATGTGGAACTTTTTCAGTAAAAATTCTAAACGTAAACATAAGGAAAATTTGATCAATAAGATGTGAAACAAAATATTGAATAGAGGGCAGGGTTTTACTTTAGCGCACCTCCTCTCCATCCCTCGCTCATAGCAGATTGACGAATAAATATATTCAAGGACAAAAACCTAAGCCGTCAAATGTTATCAGAGAAGGAAAGCCATTCCAGAGCAGAAGCAAATTTTCAGATTTTGATTCGCATGGATTAATTGATCACCACAAGACTAGTAATGTGCTCTGACAAAGTAATAGGGTCCATTTTGATTCTAAGACAACTTTAAAACTTTAAAGGACAGTTTCTTTGAAAAACAAATGTGGCGTTTCTGGACTGACAATCCTCATTTCTGGGAAACTGTCCATAAATGCTTCCACCAGACACACTAAATGACATGGACAATTAAACACAATAGTACTACATACTCTGAATGCTAACCAGCTAAATAAAAGCCTTTCAAATAACTCTTAAATAAAGATGCTGTTATACCTGCAAAACTCAAACAGCACAGCCAACCAAACATTCACCTCAGTCTAAATGTTGTAACCAGTTTCCAATTAGGTAAACGTTATAGTAACTACATAAATACTGTAGTTACTAGTTTACAATGGTGAATTTTAGTAGGTATTTATTCAGCTATATACATTCATTATGCGATTCAAAATGTTACCTGTATACTTCACACATGCATTGAACCTTGGATCATGTAGAATAAAGCTCATACCGGTCATGGTTGCTTTCAGATTACGCCAGATGTCGCTCTTGCACTCAACCAGTTATGCGACGCACCGGCGTCCAGCGGTCCAAAGCCGGACTTCACGCCAAGCAAGCGGACGCTAGTTTCCGTTCACTCACAGTAGGAAAGCCCCAGGATGGTGTGAGGCCTACCGCTAGAGAACATAGATGAGATTCAAAACAGATCCCTCTGCACTTGAACACTGCTTACATTTATAGGTACAGTTAACAACATGTTTGTGATTTTGTTGGTTTTATGAAATCAGTCCATTGTTGTGAAAAATGTTTTTCTTGTAGCTTTCCGGTCTGTTATTGTGAGCGATTTCTAACAAAACACGAATGTAAATAATTTTAGTAACGTTAATTAGCCAAATCACGTTTTAACTGCGTTTTTCTTTTCATTCAGTTAATAAAAGGACTTGATAATCCTCAAATAATGTGAACATCTCAGAAATTCATTGTCTAGTGTGTAATGTGTAACGTTACAGTTATTAAAAACAATTGTTTGAACATGCTCGTTTGACATATTAACACTTTCATAACTATATAAAAACCCTAATCTCATGTTTTTATTTCCTCACCGCTTGGTTTCAGTTGCATAGTCTGGTAGAATATTAAGGTCCTCTCATGATCCGTCAACGAGCCAAAATAAATATAAGTGGCTCGAATTCACTGCCTCTCATGTAGGCTAATGACGGTGGTTCCACACAGTAGTGATTCACACACACACACACACTTCCTCTGAAAGCTGCACTATTACAGGAAAGCTGCATAGAGGATCTCCCCACTTTCAGATTATTAATTTTTAACATCTAGTAATTTTAATAATAGTAATAAGACTAATAATGATCATCATCATCATCTTATTATTATTATTATTATTATTATGTAAATGCATGAGTATTAATAGTCAAAAAACAAATTGATTCATCATGCATTAAAGTGCCAGTTGCTGATTCATTTTTTTTATTATTAACAATAATAATGTGAATTAAAATGAATTGCTGAACACCTCCATATGAATTCATCATGAATAAAGTGTCAGTTGCTAATTCATTTTTTATTAATAATAACAATAATCCTGTGAATTAAAATGAATTGCTTAACACCTCCATATGAATTCATCATGCATTAAAGTGTCAGTTGCTGATTCGTTTTTTATTATTAATAACAATAATAATGTGAACTAAAATGAATCGCTGAACACCTCCATATGAATTCATCATGCATTAAAGTGTCAGTTGCTGATTCATTTTTTATTATTAATAACAAAAATACTGTGAATTAAAATTAACAGCTAAACACTTACAGTATAATTGGTAACACTTTACAATGAGTTTAGTTAACATTATTTAACTACATTAGTTAAAATAAACTAATAATGAACTGCTCTTCTGTTCTACAGTTTTTGATCATCTTTTTTAATTTCAACATTTCCTAATACATTATTACAATCAAAAGTCGTATTTGTTTATATTAGTTAATGCACTGTGAAGTATGAGTAGCCTAAACAATGAACAACAGCTCTATTTTTTATTAACTAACGATAACAAAAGATGAACAAATAAATATATTGCTCATGGTTAGTTCATGTTGGTTAAGACATTGATGGACAAATGAAATCTTATTGTAAAATCTTACCAAATAATTCATAATTTTCGGAGAAATGCCTCTTTGGGTTCCTGGAATCAATGGGAAAGCCTTTTTAAGAAGTCTTTTAATTGGGTTCGTGGGATCTCAATATCTCATCTCAGGAAGGATCTAGAGCCTCCATTTTTGCACTAAGGTCTAAGTCTCATTGGCCTCTATCAGAATCCAGAGTTTCAAGAAGATCAGAGAAACTCAAAATTTCGACTTTTCGGTGTAACCCTGTCGACTTTTTAGGTGCAAAAAAAAAAAGTTTCTCTGATGTTCTTAAAACTCTGGATTCTGATAGAGGGCCATGAGACCTCGAAGTCCTGACTTCCCCGATTTTCAACCCGCTTTGTTAGTATATGTAAATTAACAATGTTTACTTTCACTCCGTGTTTCGCCAAGACACCAGCAGACTTTTGGCAGCTTCAGATTGTATCCGTGCCCACGGACGTCAGATCGACAGAGGGTTATTAATTACATAGCCCCTAATGGACATGTTGGTGAAAAAAAGTGCATTTTGAGTATTCTCAAACCGTTGAGCATACACCAGTTGTACCCTCGCTATTGCAGTGCATTATGGGATTGAATGAGTGCACTCGATAACGTCCACAACACAACTGTCCTCTCAAATAAAGCCCTATTTAAGGTATAGGTGGCAATTTGAGTGTCCGTCTAAAAATGAATGCTTTGTAAGTAACGAAGACAAAACAACTGAATTGCATGGCATACAAATCAGTATTTATTAAATCATAATCTCAATTGTTTTGTCATTCTGTGTGCAAAAGACTTGCAAACACTGTTATACATATAAAATATACGAACAACTGGAAAACATGCACCTGACGGAGTATAATTTCACTTTTACAGGATAAGAAAATGGTGATAATTGCACTGAGGTGGAAGCATCAAACGGAGCACCATCTCGGTTTGTAATTTGGCTTCGGGGAGAGAGAAAAAGAACTAATGGCAATGTCTTTTATGAGGGAAAAGGACCAGCCCTCCTGAAATTACCTCCAGGACCATCTATTGAAAACGATTGGGTTGTTTTTTGGCCAAATACAAACAGGATGATGCATCTTAAAGGCCATAGTAAAGTGCAGTGGATAAAAAGCATGTTGTTTTGAAGGGTCTATACAAAAGAAGGCACAATGAAACAAGGCTTAGCCTCATTAGTTCAAACGATGGCACCGGTATATGTTCAGATCACTTGTATAAAAGTAGTACATTATATTATGTCTCTTTAAATGCATGCTCATATTTATCTTATATCAAAACTACAAGGGTCATTACAAAATGTGGAACATCCAAATGAACAACCAGACAATTATAATAATTAAAGCCCCCATATAATAAGATTCTTTAGACAATCTGTTGCTGCTGTTAAAAAAACTCTTGAGCTTGGCCAGTTTTCACATATGCTTTCTGAGACACTATCTTTGGCCTGAGATCGAAAGGATATTTTTATGGCACTGATAACAGGAATAGAAAAAACAGAGCAAGAATAATCATGTGAGAGGAACAGAAAATGAAGAGACACCGAGGCAGCTTCTGGACCGTTACATAGTAGTGAACCGACTGTGAGCGTGTCGTAGTTTCTCTGCAATCTGCCAAAACACAAAACCATTTTAATGGCTTTGACATATCCAAACATTATGGACGTTCTGTAACTTTTGCTGTCATTTAGACACTTTACCATCTCATAGAATTTGACTTGCTCCTCCAGGTACTGCTGCATCACCCTGTTGTAGTCATAGATACGGTTGCTATGGAAGTGGTTCATCTCCGCTGCAAAGAGGACAGGTGTGTTAAAGTCATCATGTAAAAGTTTCCAGCTGTGTGAATAAAGGCTTGATCACAGACACCTACGAACACCAGATAGTGTTGGGTTAACACTCTTTCTGTCCAATGAATTCACAGGATTTTTTAAAATAAATTATTATTTGTTGAAAAATACTAAAATATATATCCAGACTGAGATTCACACAAACCCCAAATTACAACATCGCATTAGAAAAGAGAGAAATAAAATAAAATACTGTTCAAATGTTTTGGGTCATTACAATTTTCTGGAAAGAAAATTAATACTTACATTTAGCAAGGATGCATTTAATTAAATCAAGTGTGACAGTAAAACATTTATGATATTACAAAAGATTTTAATTTCAAATAAATTATGTTCTTTTGAACTTTCTATTCATCAAAGGAAAACGATTCCCCAAAAAATATGAAACTTTAACATTGATAATAATAATAATAAATGTTTCTTGATCATATTAGAATAATTTCTGAAGGATCATGTGACACTGAAGACTGATGGCATTATATTTGACTACATACACAAATAGAAAATAGTTATTTTACATTGTAATAATATTTCTGTTTTTACTGTATTTTTGATCAGATGAATCACATGAAGCTTCGGTGAGCATAAGAGTGTTACAGGATTTATTAAAATATTGGATTTTATACTGCATTTAACTGTGCATATAGTATAAAATATGTATTACATACATACAGTAAAATACAGTATAAAATTCCATCCAGCCATTTTCTACAATTGCAGGTAGTATAATAAAATTAGGGCTGTCAAACGATTAATCGCGATTAATTGCATCCAAAATAAAAGTTTGTGTTTACATAATATATGTGGGTGCACTGTGTATAATTATTTTGTATATATATATATATATATATATATATATAAATACATACACACACGCATGTATATTTAAGAAAAAAATATAATTTATATAAAAAATATTTATATTTATATATAATATAAATTATATATAAATCTATATACAGTATATACATGAAAATATTTCTAAAATATAAACAAGCATATGTGTTTATTTATATATATATAAAATAATTATACACAGTGCACCCACATATATTATGTAAGCACAAACTTTTATTTTGGATGCAATTAATCGCGATTAATCGTTTGACAGCCCTAAATAAAATACAATCAAATTTTTAATGTTTGCAATTCATCCATACATTTGAACTGTGCATATACAGAAAAAAGTATATTGAATAAAGAAAAATGTCCTGGTCTGAAAATCACACTGCAGAAATATTATTATTTTCAGGCCTGTAGAAACCCTGTAATTAACTATTAACACTTGTTTATCTCAATTAAGACTGTTGTAAATTATAGTTTTGTTTCCAGCATTCTAATATCGTGTTAAGTTGGAGAGTCTTAATTACTCTAATTGTGACATGATGTTGTGAAAACCATTTCAAATCAAACGTGATTAACTACACCTCAGTTACTATGCATAGGCTACATATCAAGGGGGGTTACAGTGTCTAAATGATTTTTGGGGTCAGTGCAAGTAGGTCACAATACCTTGCAGAGCGTATGACATGGTGCTGGCACGTTTAGACATGGAGGTCTTTTCTGAAGGGCTGATTTTACTGGCGGCCACTAGTTTGTCGCCTTCCTTGACCTTCTCTATGGCAGCCTGTGCAAGAGAAAGACGCCCCAAAATGCAGTAAGTCGAATTAATTCTGCAATTTTCTGTGCTCTCATCCTCTTTTAATAGATTCAAACACCTAGTGAGCTGCCTCAAAGGTCACTTATGCGGATCTATGATGGTCAGGATGCTCACCAGGTTATAAAAAAGTGTGTCTATAAGAATGAAAAGAGACTCGTAGTTCTTTCATTTACCTTGTGAACTCCAATAGTGTCAGGAAAGCATCCCAGCAGACCTTTGTACTCATTGTTGGTTTCCATGAGGAAGTGAAGGTCTTTCCTAGGCTAGAAAGAGACAGACAAAACTAAATGATTAAAGCAGACACAAACACACCCAGGGTCACTTCAATCAACCGCTCACGAAAGGTTTACGTCACTCGAACACATGTCTATGCGCACACATGGATGCGCTCTTACGCACAAACACGAATTGGAATTCATCTGGACAAAAACAACCATTAACTGTTGGAGAAAATAGCTAACGAAACCAATTAATTCCCTTACAACTAGGCTCAAATAATCTTTAAGCAACAGGTAATTCAGGTGTAAAAAAATAAACGCATATAACATTGCATTTGTAGTATAAACACTAATACACTACAGGTAGTATCTGTCTGTTATTCAGCTGCATTTTTAAACTTAATATCTTTATAGATGCATTGGATCACATGAAGGGTTAACAGAGCTTTAAAAATATTCAATGTAACACTGGCGCCACAGGACCACTTACCAGACGAGTCCTTACAACTATCGCAGTTTGAAGGCCAAACAACAACCAAGTTTTCATTCATTGATACCGATGACGGTGACTAGCACAAGGCTAAATGATTGTGGACAGGCCTGAAGCAGAACACACACAACTACGGCTTTCTCCACCTATAAAGCAGCTTTTAGGGTCCTGATCATCCTGTTTTTGAAATTACCGTACTTATATTTGTAATAGTTTGTTTATTGAGATACAACAGCTTATGTCAGTGTAATACAACAATAACGTACCTTAAAAGGTTGAATCTCTTTTACATAATAAAAATAATAATAATAATGAAAATAAATAAATAGTAATAATAAATAAAATAGAAAATAAGGAAAAAGAAAAAAAATAATTGTAACAAAGAAAAAGAATATGTATACATGTACAACCCGAATTCCAGAAAAGTTGGGACGTTTTTTAAATTTGAATAAAATGAAAACTATACGACTTTCAAATCACATGAGCAAATATTTTATTCACAATAGAACATATATAATATAACAAATGTTTAAATGGAGAAATTTTACACTTTAGTCCACTAAATGAGCTCATTTCAAATTTGATGCCTGCTACAGGTCTCAAAATAGTTGGGACGGGGACAACAAATGGTTGAAAAAGCAAGAAATTTAGAAAGGATTCAGGTGGGAGAACATCTATAGCAACTAATTAAGTTGATATCAGGTCTGTAACATGATTAAAGGGATGTCTTAGAGAGGTAGAGTCTCTCAGAAGTAAAGATGGGCAGAGGCTCTCCAATCTGTGAAAGAGTGCGTAAAAAGATTGTGGAACACTTTAAAAACAGTGTTCCTCAACATCAAATTGCAAAGGCTTTGCAAATCTCATCATCTACAGTGCACAACATCATCAAAAGATTCAGAGAAACTGGAGAAATCTCTGTGCGTAAGGGACAAAGGCGAAGACCTTTATTGGATGCCCGTGGTCTTCGGGCCCTCAGACTACACTGCATCACTCATCGGCATGATTGTGTGAATGATATTACTAAATAGGCCCAGGAATACTTCCAGAAACCACTGTCGGTAAACACAATCCGCCGTGCCATCTCCAGATGCCAACTAAAAGCTCTATCATGCAAAAAGGAAGCCATATGTGAACATGGTCCAGAAGCGCCGTCGTGTCCTGTGGGCCAAGGCTCATTTAAAATGGACTATTTCAAAGTGGAAAAGTATTCTATGGTCAAACGAGTCCAAATTTGACATTTTTGTTGGAAATCACGGACGCCGTGTCCTCCGGACAAAAGAAGAGGGAGACCTTCCATCGTGTTATCAGCGTTCAGTTCAAAAGCCAGCATCTCTGATGGTATGGGGGTGCATAAGTGCATACGGTATGGGCAGCTTGCATGTTTTGGGAGGCACTATGAATGCTGAAAGCTATATAAAGGTTTTAGAGCAACATATGCTCCCCTCCAGACAACGTCTATTTCAGGGAAGGCCTTGTGTATTTCAGCAGGACAATGCAAAACCACAAACTGCAGATATTACAACAGCATGGCTTCGTCGTAGAAGAGTCCGGGTTCTGAATTGGCCTTGCCTGCAGTCCAGATCTTTCACCTATAGAGAACATTTGGCGCATCATTAAACGAAAAATGCGTCAAAGGCGACCACGAACACTTCAGCAGCTGGAAACCTATATAAGGCAAGAATGGGACCAAATTCCAACACCAAAACTCCAGACACTCATAAACTCGATGCCCAGACGTCTTCATACTGTTTTGAAAAGAAGAGGAGATGTTGCACCATGGTAAACGTGTCCCCGTCCCAACTATTTTGAGACATGTAGCAGGCATCAAATTTGAAATGAGCTCATTTAGTGGATAAAAGTGTACAATTTCTCCGTTTAAACATTTATGTTATCTATGTTCTATTGTGAATAAAATATTGGCTCATGTGATTTGAAAGTCGTATAGTTTTAATTTTATTCAAATTTAAAAAACGTCCCAACTTTTCTGGAATTCGGGTTGTATATAAAAATAAAAAACAGGCATAGGTCAAATAGGATAGCTACACATTAGTTGGAAGTAATCAGGCATACATGAGAAGCAAACATGAGAGGGACTATTTCAGGAAAAATAGTAAATGATTAGATGACTAATGGCTCACTATTAATAACATGAGGTGAGAATAGGTTGAGATTCAAGTTATTTGATCTTTCTACCTCATTTATTATATTATTGAAATCAGAATTTGAAATAAAGGATATAAAGGGTTTCCAAATACTCTTTAAAAAAAAAAGACAATTTACCTTTCACAGTACATATATTACTGTTCAAGAGTTTGGGGTCAGTACTATTTTTTTTTAAATATAAAAGATTTGTATATTTATTCAGCAAGCATGCATTAAAGGGTTGGTTCACCCAAAAATTTTATTTCTTCTCCTTCATGCCGGTGAACCTGTAAGAATTTTATTCATCTTCGAAACACGAATCAAGATATTGTTAATAACATCGAAGAGCTTGTCGTTCCTCCATTGACAGTCCAGAGATATGTGAATAAAAGCTTAAATCTGCTCATCATATAAAGTGACCAAGTCTCTTCAGAAAATGTGTCTTGCTTCATATCAGTTTTAGGTATTCATATCATATCTCTTTATCTACTATTAAAAGCAACAAAGTGTCAGTTGCAAAGGCTGTCAATGGAGGGACAGAAAGATCTTCAGTGTTGTTCTGAAGATGAACGAAAGTCTTATGGGTTTGGAATGAAGAGGAGTAAATAATGACCATTTTCATTTTGGGGTAAAGTAACCCTTTAAAAATTGATGATAAGGTAACGTATGTAACAAAAGATTTCAATTTCAAATAAATGCTGTTCTTCTAACCCTAACCATCAAAGGATCCTTTAAAAATTTATCGGTTTCCTCAAAAATCTCAAATGTTTTCATGTTAGAATGATTTCTGGTGGATCATGTGACACTGAAGGCTGG
Organism: Pimephales promelas; assembly: GCF_016745375.1. The sequence continues at coordinate 5,586,495 of NW_024121432.1, forward strand.
AGTAATGATACTGAAAATCAGTTTTGACATCACAGGAATACATTACATTTTAAAGGGATACTCCACTCTTTTTGGAAATAGGCTCCCTCAGAGTTAAATAGTTGAGTTTTGCCGTTTTTAAATCCATTCAGCCGATTTTCTGATATTTAGAAGAATATCTGTAACGAGACAGTTTGTGGTCTCATTGACTTCCATAGTAGGAAAAAAATATACTATGGAAGTCAATATAATGGAAGTCAATGAGACCAGAAAAGTCTGGTTACTGATATTCTTCTAAACATCGGCTGAATGGATTCAAAAACGGCAAGGCTCAACTGTTTAACTCTGGGGGAGTTGTAAAATGAGCCTATTTCCAAAAAAAAAAGTGGAGTATCCCTTTAATATATATTGAAATAGACAACAATATTTCTCAATATTACAGGTTTCACTGTATTTTGAATCAAATAAATGCAGCCTTGGTGAGACTCTTTTGAAAACATTTTTAAAAATCTCACTGACTTCTGAATGGTAGTGTAATTTCCTGGTTGCTAAGAATGTTTTGATACATAGACAGCTACGTTTCCCCTATCACATCTGAGGTTAAGATATGGTTCAGAAACTTCCTGAAATAAGAGAGAACTGAGATGTTCTACAGTATTTTAATACCTGCTCTGCCACCAACTGAGCGATCTCCTCGTAGGTCTTTCCTGCTGCCGTCATCGCGTCTGTGAGCACAGCCTCTCCTGTGGGTCAAACACAGCCACACATTCAGGATAATAAAAGGTTGAACATCTACTGTAACACAAAGACTGCTGGTTGAATCTCAAGCGAGGCGACGGTCCTGCTTCATCACCATAGTGCCCTTGTCTAATCTTTCAGGGAGGCAATACCTGCAAATAATTTACTACTTGTACAAAGTAGCTTGGTACAGGAGAAAAAAGAAGCTAAATAACATTAACAGGGAACAAGAAGGTGTTTGATAAATTTTCTAGACCAGATGGTAAACAGAACATTTTTTTACCTCATTGACTTTAGTAAGTTTCTAATACCTTGATATCCACTGCTGATGAACACGGACGACAGGTTTTGGAAAGCTTTGCCAATGCGTTGATATTCCTTTGGAAGGGCTGAGAAAAACAAGCATAACCTGATCATGATATTTCATTTGTAGAGATTTTTATAAATCACAATACACTCCATCAGAATATGGTTTGTCCATGAACACAGTACAAAATATAAGAAACTGTCACTTTGTTAAATGCAATGTGGAACCATATATACACACATTATATATTAGCGGTATAACGGTACACAAACATGACGGTTCGGCACGTTCCTCGGTTTTTAAGTCATGGTTCAGTATGGGATCGATACAGCAGGGGGTTGCACATACACACATTTGTTTTTTAAAAAATGTGTATATGTGTTTAAATAAATAGCTTAGAAAATTAATTATAATAGATTTTATTAATTAACTAAGCAAATGCTGAAAAATATATGGGAAACTATATATTTATTTAGAGGATAATATTAAAGGTTACAATTAACAACAGCGCCCAAATTATTACATTCAGTTGGTATTTATTTTTAGGTTTAATAATCAACTGTCAAATTTTAAAAAACATGTACTATAAATTGCACATAAGGTGGGTTTTGTATTAACTTCTAAATCTAATTCTAGTTAATTTTCTACTCCAATTCATTTCTGAAATATAATCATTTACACAATGGCTGTCATAACATACATTAAATAATCAAGACATTACTAACAGGTTAAGTAAATATAATGAATAGGCTAATATAGTGCAAATACAAAATGCTTCTGTCTAGAGTTAATTTCACTAGCGAACTAACCTGCTGCCTGAGGGAAAAGTAATGCTACATGAGATAATATTTTCAAGCTGTTTTATTGATATGTTTCCGCAGGTAAAACATTGGTTGAGAGATGTAAACATAACGATCATCAACTTTTTTTTCCTGTGCTTTTTCCTGGCATTAAAGGAGAACTCCGGCGAACAATGAACCTTTGGTCTAATAAAACATCGGTACCTAGTCAACCGTTCTCTTAGATTTGTTTTCATGATAATCGATTGTAAAGAGTTTTTTCTCTAAAACTGTTTAGCGTATAATGCTAGTACTGGGGGCATTGACTAAGTAAAAGAAATCACTAGTTTATACCACTAATAAGGCTCAAAATAGCCCCACACTAACACAGTAACATAATGAGGCTCCATACATGCAAAACGAAGCATTGAGAACTTTGTAAGTGTACAGACCGTTTAATAAGAAGATACTTTATGAAGACAGTTCACTTCGCGTATACAGACAGAAGCCATCTTAAAAAATAGTCTTGATAAGTCGATCCCCGAACGACGTGCTGAGTGATCTGAGCTGTATCAAGTTTAGCGAACATCTGAACTGTATGAACCGCGTTCGGGGGTCGACTTATCGAGACTATTTTTTAAGATGGCTCCTGCCTGTATACGCGAAGTGAACTGTCTTCATAAAGTTTCTTCTTATTAAACGGTCTGTACACTTACAAAGTTCTCAATGCTTCGTTTTGCATGTATGGAGCCTCATTATGTTTCTGTGTTAGTGTGCGGCTATTTTGAGCCTTGTTAGTGATATAAAGTAGCGATTTCTTTTTACTTAGTCAATGCCCCCATTACTAGCATTATACGCTAAACAGTTTTAGAGATAAAACTCTTTACATTCGATTATCATGAAAACAAATATCAGATAACGATTGACTAGGTACCGATGTTTTATTAGACCAAAGGTTAATTGTTCGCCGGAGTTCTCCTTTAATGCATGCGCCCCCGTCGGGACTGAAGTGTGGATCGCCTGTGACTGAATTCATCGGGCGACTACATGCATCCTTCCTGTATGGTTCAGGACAAATACATGTACCGTTACACCCCTAATATACTAATTTAATGCATCCTTGCTGAATAAAAGTATTAATTCATTTAAGAAAAATATCTTAATCTTTCAATATAGAGTGCAACTTAAGTGTCACAATGAGCGATACTCACGGCCCGTGCAGCGTTTCCAGTGTTCATTTCCTATGGTCAGCAAGTCTTTCACACCGTCGTCCATCGTCTTGGTGAAACGGCTGAACTGCTCACATTTATTCTCTCTGATGGCAACAAGACAACATAGATGAACATCTCCATCAAGTGGTTGCTCATTATTATCACCAAATCAGCTTCTGGTTGATCATATCAGCTCGAGTTTGTCAAACTTACAATAGATCAAGCTAATAACCCTCTTGGACTAGCTAGAAGCCATCTTAAGCTGGATTTTCCATCAGTGAAGTGATTCTGTAAGACTTACACTTCAGTCATATCAAGGTCTGGCAGTCCCTCGGGCTCTATCGTGGAGAAGACCATGACTCCGACAGTCTCGTCTTTTTCTGCTTTTCTCTTTCCCGTTTTCCAGTCCTGTAATACAGATGTGTAACAAAGTACTCCGTCTCAAAACCTACTAAGCTGCAACAAATTCAGGTTAAAGATGGAAACACATTTACCTTCTCATCTTTGTAGGAGAGAAACAGCTGGAAGACGTCGCTGCAGGAGATAACCGGATGCCGGCACATTCGCGACATCCAACCCTGAAGCCTCTCCATACGCATTTTTATAAACTCTTCCTCAAATCGACCTAAAAAGTGGGGGCATTAAATCAACCTCGTTTTAATTTCAAACTTCTTTACAGGGAACAATGGGTAATGAAAAGTGCTCACCTGTCACCTGTTTATCAGGCAAGCAGGGGATTGGAATCGCCGACCCGAATTTATCCAAAAGCCTTTCATATAACCAATCGAAGTGCTTGTATCTGTGATTGACAGGCTTGTTTGTGGTCTGCAAAAAGATGGCATGAGACAACATCAGCTGGAATGAAGTTATTCATTTAAACATGAATGTTTCTGTACTTACGGTAGGCGTGACTTGATACTCAATATAACTCTTGAGGCCGTACATTTTGGTGCCCTTTTTAGGGTCAGCGACAACACAGTCCAGCTGATAGTCTGGATACGCCCACACTGGGCCAACTTCTCCCATCTGAAATACAGTATATATACACATATCCCTGTCAGATAAGTACTTTACAGAATGTGATACAGTATATACAAGCCTTGATGAAGTCATGAATATCAAGGAAGTAAAAAAAGCATTATCAATCAAAGCAACAATACTATAAATGACACATTAAATAAGTGACTCACATAAATGGGCAACTTGGTTCCTTTAGCGGCTTGTTTGGACAGCAGGTACAACTCAGGACCTGATTTGGAGAAGCCAGGGAATCTGAAAAGAGAGGATGCGGCTTACAAAGGACAAAGCATGAAATGAGCAAATAATATAATTGCTATATTAATAAACCCGTTATTGGAATCTAGAAATCATACAAGAACACTGTGAAATAGCACATCAACTGGAAAACATGTTATACAGTAGGATTTTTAAATAAAATAGCAGTGAAAAGTGTTGGGAGTAACACATTACAAGTAACATGCATTATATATTTAGATTACTTTTTGATGCGTTAAGGTAGCTCGTTACTTTATACATTTTACACAATATTTGAGTTACTTTTTAGAGTTTAATTAATTTGCATCAACATCTTTTAAACTACTTAATTAAAAAAAATATCTTCATAAAGTAGTCACTTGGGACATGCACTCATGCGTGTGCAAAAACAGACAAAAAGTACAAAAGTAACCAAACACATTACTTTTAACCAAGTAACGCAATTAGTTACTTTTTTAGGTAGTACCATACCGCAATATTGTAACGTACTTTTAAAAGTAATTTCCCCAACATTGATAAATGGACAATGTACATTTTCTTTTTTCAATATTTTAATTAAACTTAAAATAAAAATGGTGTAAATAAGTGAATTTGAGCATCTCGTTTGCTTTATTATGTGTATTATTATGTGACTCTTGGATGTGTGTCCAATCTGTGTGACGCAATCATCCGACTTACTTATTGAGGGCAATTTTCATGGATGAACCGTGAGCTCCGCCTCTGTTCATAGCGCCACCGTCTCCAGCCTCAGATTCAGCATAACCACCCGATGACTTCACGTCATCCCACTCCTCGTCCCATTCATCGTCTTCTGCACCTATTAACAGTCATTAGACACAATTGAAACTAAAAAGCACTGTGAGAACCAGGTGTTAGTAAGCCAAACCCGAGTGTCAGGCCAAAGCAGACATGCTAACTAACCTTTGACAAAGCTTTATTGGCTAGTAGTAGAAATGATGCCACAGCTGTAAATAATATTCAACAATATTATTGATCTGACTGTACTGACACTGTTGTATGAGAACTGAACCGAGTTGGATGATGACATTTTTTCCAGAACTGCTTTATAGATGAAATTAACTAATTTAATAAGCTTTACAACGGAACTGAATCAACACTGAACCGACTTAAGCTGAACAACAGCCTGAAATACATAATTTTTCCTGTTGATCACTTTAAAGCTTCTTCGAAACTATTTGTTTTGTATAAAGTGCTATATAAATAAGTGATTTATTCATTTTCACACAAAAAACATTTCAATATGTTAGTTAGCCACACTGGGGACTCTAGTTAAAGAATACACAATTCACAGCAAGAAAAACCCTTTAAAACAATAACAAACACTCCCATACACATACACAACTGTTGAGCTCATGCAAATTGTTATTAAAACCACATCAAAGTCCTTACATGAATTTCATGATTTACCTGAGAGGTCAATAAGACATGGGTAGGGGTAAATATCTTCAGAAAAAAACGAAAAGGTGATTTTATGTTAAAATAAATATCACAAATATCAGTTCTACATATTCTAAAGTACACTAATGATTGTGCAAGTAAAAATATGAAAGTAAATTAACTCGATGAAAGAGTCATCTTGCTTGTGGTAATAAATCAGTTTTCATGGGAAAACCTCTCCAAAACAAATCTACACACTCTGTTTGCCTTGAAGAAACTTAAAAAAGCTTAATTTTACAGCTTGGAAAAGTTAAATTTCAGCTCCTTATGACTAGAGACGACATCACTGGCAAACTTTAGCCTAACACATGACTCAGCCATAAATTAAATCACGAAACCACAGCCACATTTTCCACACCTAGTTGTAAACAACTTTCATACTTTCATATAAAACAATGCATACTGAATACTTCATATTCCACAAAGCAACTTGGCTTTCCATTTCTGGTGTCGCATAAACCTAAAGTAATATCAGCGATCAGTCTCTTTATATGATCTGACTGCCAAGAGTAAAGAATTGTTTTACACAAAACGTTTTGTTCATTAGTGAATATTACCCAATTTAAATGTAATAATACACAGTAAATTCATGTTCCATTAATGGATTCTTCCTCTCTTGTAAGTTGTTTGGGTAATAAAGAATCAGCCAAGAACATCCATGTAACACAATATACAACACTTTGGCTAGAGCCTCCCTGTTTTATAAATATGCTGGACTGAAACCCTTTAAGAGGAATGTAACAGCTCCCGGGAGGAATAAACATTATTGCTAAGTATTTGTGCCTTCTGGCTATGGTTTTCAGTTTTCCATTTAGGATCTAATCAACAGGACAGAATCATAGAAAGAGACACTGAAATCATTGCAAATATATAACATCCATTAAGACATATTTGTGAACCAGTTTAACTGATTCATTGATCCATAACACATTAACTGATTCATAAACCCATTCAGACATCAAAACAGCTTTTACTCTTCACAAGTGTGAAATTTTGGATAGATCATAACTAGAAAAATGTGAACCCTGAACAACACAGGCTAGCTAAACAGATCATATCATATTCCTTTGGATTCTTTCCCTTATTTTAGTCATTTTCAGGTTTGAGCTGTGGCCTAACAGTTTGAGCACACAGTCTGGGCCTGTTGTTGAGTATTGGCACTCTTGCAGCACACACAAGTTCCTTAATTTTATGTCCTCCTGTCTTTATCCTCCAGAATCCCCCAAATACACATACTGTTTATGTTCTAGTTGCAGTTGTTTAGACCAGTGATAGGTCTTAACCACTAAGCGGCCAAAGCAAACATCCAAGTACGACTTGATTTAACTCTCTGAGGTCTAGGGTGATTTGGGGTCCTTGAGATGTTTTGAGATGCCCTGAAATTTATGCTTTTTTCAGTTGCTTATAAACCTATTAATGGTACAGGTGAAATTACACAGGGCTACCATAATATGTGAGCAACATGTATGTACATGTTTGTATTTTTTGAGAAAATATTGTTTATGCGTGGTTATTGAGGTCGAGTTACGCGCCGCTGCGTTATGCTGTTTCTCCTCCTCTATACAGTAATCTCTCTACTGTGAAGGTTGGAACGAATCGATGGAGAGTCAATTCGTTATGATGCAATCCTTAGCCTATTTTTACAAAAAACTGCTTCTACGGGGCCATAACGTAAGATGTAAGGTAATGAAGCCTTTTATACATTGTCGTGTTTCTTTAGAAATAAATAATGGACAAATTGAGTATTTGGACGCCTCAGATGTAAAGTTATTCGCTGTCAAAGTGACGCCAAAATGAATGGGAGTTAATGGAATGCTAACAGCAGGTGAAGTTCTGCTACAATGGCGGCTCCCGCGAGGCTTCAACTTCTGGTTGAGAACCAATAATTTAGACTGAACAATCAAACATGGGTTAATTCGATTTTGTTACCTGGACCCTGGTAAGCCTGCGGGTGTCCGTGTCCTCCAGAATTCCACGCATTGCTGCTGGTTTTCCCCGTCTCTGTGCCCTCAGGTTGAGCGGGCCAGTTATTAGAAACCCCCCCAGAGGCATTATTGTCAAACGCTGCCCATGGGTCATTACCATTACTTGTCTGAAAGAAGGAAAAAGAACAACAATTTTACAATTCCTCAATTATCATAATTGGTAAAAAAAACAAAACACATTAAATAGAAGCATTTTCCCTAATGGCTTCAGACCAAAAAAAAAAAAAAAAAAACTCTTCAATTCTTTTCCACAGGATGGCAGAAGTCAGTCACAAACAAACAGGGAAAACAGCTAAGTGATTCTGTGCATTTAAATCACGTTCAGCTGGTTCAGGTTTTGACCTGTAGATTGTATACATTATAAATGCACATGCACATCTTTTAACACAAACCACATGTATTGTTTGCCTTTATGTTGAACATGCGTTTTTGACCATTCCCTACCAGTGAAAAGGTCCGTCTTTTTATCTGTAATACTTTCCAAAAGGAAAAAAGCCCACTCACATCCAATGATAAGTGCTCTAATAACCTTTGGTTGTTACTATTAGCCTGAAAAACTCTATTTGGCCAGCTATTTTCAGATGTCAGTCGATACAAGGACTTCTAAAGAGAGCCCACGAAATAGGAAATGTTGAATAGAAAGTGATGTTTACCTTCCAAAGATGGATGCTTTGACTAGTCAACACTGAACAATTGAATCTCAATGGACCTCTGGCTGGCCTTGATGACACAAAAGCCCAGAGCCACAGAGAAAGAAACCATAAGCTCTGTGTTTCTGAATCATCATCTGGCCGCCCACACACATCATCCAGACCTCATTCATGGTATATTCCCATCATAAATCAATAACACATCTGAGAAACTCTAAGCACAAGTGATTTCTGACAAATGCATGTCATGAGAGCTGCAAATATCATTTTTATTTTACCAGAGTCGACAACAGAAATGCAGACAAAGTCCAACACTAGCCTATCGGTTTAGTTTCTACTTATTTGCTCATGCAAAACCCACGTCATGCATCGAGAATGTGGCACCATGCTGCGAAAGACGGTTTAAGAAAGTGTTTAGGTGTGTTTGTGTGGATTGGATTCATGTGTGTCTGGAATTAGGAAATGTTTGTTTTCCTCCTCATCTGTAAGTTGCTTTGGATGAAAGTGTCTGCTAATGAAAATGAAAAATGTAATAAAGTGCATTTGCAAAACTTAATTCAATAGAGGGCATGTTTTGAGCTCATGAACACGTTTATAATTTAGTTAGAAGCCAGTACAAGTGGCTCAAAAAGCAGTCTAGATCATTTAAAAACTTGATCACAGGACAGCTTTTAGTTCAGTTCAACAAGCACATGAAAAATTAAACCGTGACAAACAGAAATTAATTTTAAAAAGCAAATTCTGCAACATAAATCAGCTATCCAACATATGACAAAATCATTGCATTTATGTTTTAAATCTGGCAACCTGTGATGTGATCATTTAGTGCTGATCAGTTTGATTGATGTGTGATTTTGGTAGTGCGCTCAATGGGGTCTGATTCAATCTGAATGCATTCAGACCCCAAGAACAGGGTGTTTATATGTTGGTCTTGTTAGTGAGGGCTCCAGGATTAAACCCTCTGAATCCATCATGCCAAATTAATTTAGGGTACCTCATCTGGTGAGGTGGAAGAGAAGCCTGGGTAACTGGGCGACTGGGGTTTCCGGCTGAGCTACATCCACCTTAGGGGAAAGACGTGACATCATCATAAAGCGCCTGAAAGGAAGGGTTACCCTGATATGACACTAAAGTCAACATCTTCCCTTATCAAACCACTGATTTTTCTCAATAGCAGAGGCACAGCTGAGACCTTCACGCATACACTGAAGGGTTAAAATGGAGACAGTTCGAGATATATTATTCATCAAATGGTTTTGAAAGCCGAGTGCTGACTAATACACAATCATGCAATTTCAACAATCAGCGTCCACTTGATTTATGACGTCTCACTCTCAGACAAATGTTTGTTTCATCAAACCTCAAACACAACTTTAAGCAATTACTATATATACATACAGTATTTCACTACTTGACCACCCAATAAAAAAAATGTCTCTGAGAGAGCTGACTACTAATTACAGATCACAGGAAGTCTGTGGTTAACAATGCCACACATTGAATATATGACTCATAAATATCTTGCATTTCTGCTGTTTCACATCTGTTATTCAGTGATCATCGAGCACATGCAGACTACAGATAGGTTAAAGTCTGTCCCTTGACTGATCAATCAGCTTCAGGCTTTTGAGATAACACCATAAGGAACTATTTATCATCAGGTGTGTTTCAGTTTTTGATTAAACATGATATATCATATACACTTCAAGTACTAATGGTATAAGCTTTTGAAACTT
>NW_024121432.1:5597112-5849423 GCF_016745375.1 Pimephales promelas
CCGTGACATCCAACCCTGAAGCCTCTCCATACGCATTTTTATAAACTCTTCCTCAAATCGGCCTAAAAAGTGGGGAATTAATCAACCTCGTTTTAATTTCAAACTTCTTTACAGGGAACAACGGGTAATGAAAAGTGCTCACCTGTCACCTGTTTATCAGGCAAGCAGGGGATTGGAATCGCCGACCCGAATTTATCCAAAAGCCTTTCATATAACCAATCGAAGTGCTTGTATCTGTGATTGACAGGCTTGTTTGTGGTCTGCAAAAAGATGGCATGAGACAACATCAGCTGGAATGAAGTTATTCATTTAAACATGAATGTTTCTGTACTTACGGTAGGCGTGACTTGGTACTCAATATAACTCTTGAGGCCGTACATTTTGGTGCCCTTTTTAGGGTCAGCGACAACACAGTCCAGCTGATAGTCTGGATATGCCCACACTGGGCCAACTTCTCCCATCTGAAATACAGTATATATACACATATCCCTGTCAGATAAGTACTTTACAGAATGTGATACAGTACAAGCCTTGATGAAGTCATGAATATCAAGGAAGTAAAAAAAGCATTATCAATCAAAGCAACAATACTATAAATGACACATTAAATAAGTGACTCACATAAATGGGCAACTTGGTTCCTTTAGCGGCTTGTTTGGACAGCAGGTACAACTCAGGACCTGATTTGGAGAAGCCAGGGAATCTGAAAAGAGAAGATGCGGCTTACAAAGGACAAAGCATGAAATGAGCAAATAATATAATTGCTATATTAATAAACCCGTTATTGGAATCTAGAAATCATACAAGAACACTGTGAAATAGCACATCACCTGGAAAACATGTTATACAGTAGGATTTTTAAATAAAATAGCAGTGAAAAGTGTTGGGAGTAACACATTACAAGTAACATGCATTATATAATCAGATTACTTTTTGATGCGTTAAGGTAGCTCGTTACTTTATACATTTTACACAATATTTGAGTTACTTTTTAGAGTTTAATTAATTTGCATCAACATCTTTTAAACTACTTAATTAAAAAATATCTTCATAAAGTAGTCACTTGGGACATGCACTCATGCGTGTGCAAAAACAGACAAAAAGTACAAAAGTAACCAAACACATTACTTTTAACCAAGTAACGCAATTAGTTACTTTTTTAGGTAGTACCGTACCGCAATATTGTAACGTACTTTTAAAAGTAATTTCCCCAACATTGATAAATGGACAATGTACATTTTCTTTTTTCAATATTTTAATTAAACTTAAAATAAAAATGGTGTAAATAAGTGAATTTGAGCATCTCGTTTGCTTTATTATGTGTATTATTATGTGACTCTTGGATGTGTGTCCAATCTGTGTGACGCAATCATCCGACTTACTTATTGAGGGCAATTTTCATGGATGAACCGTGAGCTCCGCCTCTGTTCATAGCGCCACCGTCTCCAGCCTCAGATTCAGCATAACCACCCGATGACTTCACGTCATCCCACTCCTCGTCCCATTCATCGTCTTCTGCACCTATTAACAGTCATTAGACACAATTGAAACTAAAAAGCACTGTGAGAACCAGGTGTTAGTAAGCCAAACCCGAGTGTCAGGCCAAAGCAGACATGCTAACTAACCTTTGACAAAGCTTTATTGGTCTAGTAGTAGAAATGATGCCACAGCTGTAAATAATATTCAACAATATTATTGATCTGACTGTACTGACACTGTTGTATGAGAACTGAACCGAGTTGGATGATGACATTTTTTCCAGAACTGCTTTATAGATGAAATTAACTAATTTAATAAGCTTTACAACGGAACTGAATCAACACTGAACTGACTTAAGCTGAACAACAGCCTGAAATACATAATTTTTCCTGTTGATCACTTTAAAGCTTCTTCGAAACTATTTGTTTTGTATAAAGTGCTATATAAATAAGTGATTTATTCATTTTCACACAAAAAACATTTCAATATGTTAGTTAGCCACACTGGGGACTCTAGTTAAAGAATACACAATTCACAGCAAGAAAAACCCTTTAAAACAAACACTCCCATACACATACACAACTGTTGAGCTCATGCAAATTGTTATTAAAACCACATCAAAGTCCTTACATGAATTTCATGATTTACCTGAGAGGTCAATAAGACATGGGTAGGGGTAAATATCTTCAGAAAAAAACGAAAAGGTGATTTTATGTTAAAATAAATATCACAAATATCAGTTCTACATATTCTAAAGTACACTAATGATTGTGCAAGTAAAAATATGAAAGTAAATTAACTCGATGAAAGAGTCATCTTGCTTGTGGTAATAAATCAGTTTTCATGGGAAAACCTCTCCAAAACAAATCTACACACTCTGTTTGCCTTGAAGAAACTTAAAAAAAGCTTCATTTTACAGCTTGGAAAAGTTAAATTTCAGCTCCTTATGACTAGAGACGACATCACTGGCAAACTTTAGCCTAACACATGACTCAGCCATAAATTAAATCACGAAACCACAGCCACATTTTCCACACCTAGTTGTAAACAACTTTCATACTTTCATATAAAACAATGCATACTGAATACTTCATATTCCACAAAGCAACTTGGCTTTCCATTTCTGGTGTCGCATAAACCTAAAGTAATATCAGCGATCAGTCTCTTTATATGATCTGACTGCCAAGAGTAAAGAATGTTTTACACAAAACGTTTTGTTCATTAGTGAATATTACCCAATTTAAATGTAATAATACACAGTAAATTCATGTTCCATTAATGGATTCTTCCTCTCTTGTAAGTTGTTTGGGTAATAAAGAATCAGCCAAGAACATCCATGTAACACAATATACAACACTTTGGCTAGAGCCTCCCTGTTTTATAAATATGCTGGACTGAAACCCTTTAAGAGGAATGTAACAGCTCCCGGGAGGAATAAACATTATGCTAAGTATTTGTGCCTTCTGGCTATGGTTTCAGTTTTCCATTTAGGATCTAATCAACAGGACAAAATCATAGAAAGAGACACTGAAATCATTGCAAATATATAACATCCATTAAGACATATTTGTGAACCAGTTTAACTGATTCATTGATCCATAACACATTAACTGATTCATAAACCCATTCAGACATCAAAACAGCTTTTACTCTTCACAAGAGTGAAATTTTGGATAGATCATAACTAGAAAAATGTGAACCCTGAACAACACAGGCTAGCTAAACAGATCATATCATATTCCTTTGGATTCTTTCCCTTATTTTAGTCATTTTCAGGTTTGAGCTGTGGCCTAACAGTTAGAGCACACAGTCTGGGCCTGTTGTTGAGTATTGGCACTCTTGCAGCACACACAAGTTCCTTAATTTTATGTCCTCCTGTCTTTATCCTCCAGAATCCCCCAAATACACATACTGTTTATGTTCTAGTTGCAGTTGTTTAGACCAGTGATGGGTCTTAACCACTAAGCGGCCAAAGCAAACATCCAAGTACGACTTGATTTAACTCTCTGAGGTCTAGTGTGTATTTGGGGTCCTTGAGATGTTTTGAGATGCCCTGAAATTTATGCTTTTTTCAGTTGCTTATAAACCTATTAATGGTACAGGTGAAATTACACAGGGCTACCATAATATGTGAGCAACATGTATGTACATGTTTGTATTTTTGAGAGAATATTGTTTATGCGTGGTTATTGAGGTCGAGTTACGCGCCGCTGCGTTATGCTGTTTCTCCTCCTCTATACAGTAATCTCTCTACTGTGAAGGTTGGAACGAATCGATGGAGAGTCAATTCGTTATGATGCAATCCTTAGCCTATTTTTACAAAAAACTGCTTCTACGGGGCCATAACGTAAGATGCAAGGTAATGAAGCCTTTTATACATTGTCGTGTTTCTTTAAAAATAAATAATGGACAAATTGAGTATTTGGACGCCTCAGATGTAAAGTTATTCGCTGTCAAAGTGACGCCAAAATGAATGGGAGTCAATGGAATGCTAACAGCAGGTGAAGTTCTGCTACAATGGCGGTTCTGCTACTCCCGCGAGGCTTCAACTTCTGGTTGAGAACCAATAATTTAGACTGAACAATCAAACATGGGTTAATTCGATTTGTTACCTGGACCCTGGTAAGCCTGCGGGTGTCCGTGTCCTCCAGAATTCCACGCATTGCTGCTGGTTTTCCCCGTCTCTGTGCCCTCAGGTTGAGCGGGCCAGTTATTAGAAACCCCCCCAGAGGCATTATTGTCAAACGCTGCCCATGGGTCATTACCATTACTTGTCTGAAAGAAGGAAAAAGAACAACAATTTTACAATTCCTCAATTATCATAATTGGTAAAAAACAAAACACATTAAATAGAAGCATTTTCCCTAATGGCTTCAGACCAAAAAAAAAAAAAAAACTCTTCAATTCTTTTCCACAGGATGGCAGAAGTCAGTCACAAACAAACAGGGAAAACAGCTAAGTGATTCTGTGCATTTAAATCACGTTCAGCTGGTTCAGGTCAGCCACACGATCTTTTGACCTGTAGATCGTATACATTATAAATGCACATGCACATCTTTCATAACACGAACCACATGTATTGTTTGCCTTTATGTTGAACATGCGTTTTTGACCATTCCCTACCAGTGAAAAGGTGCGTCTTTTTATCTGTAATACTTTCCAAAAGGAAAAAAGCCCACTCACATCCAATGATAAGTGCTCTAATAACCTTTGGTTGTTACTATTAGCCTGAAAACTCTATTTGGCCAGCTATTTTCAGATGTCAGTCAATACAAGGACTTCTAAAGAGAGCCCACGAAATAGGAAATGTTGAATAGAAAGTGATGTTTACCTTCCAAAGATGGATGCTTTGACTAGTCAACACTGAACAATCGAATCTCAATGGACCTCTGGCTGGCCTTGATGACAACAAAAGCCCAGAGCCACAGAGAAAGAAACCATAAGCTCTGTGTTTCTGAATCATCATCTGGCCGCCCACACACATCATCCAGACCTCATTCATGGTATATTCCCATCATAAATCAATAACACATCTGAGAAACTCTAAGCACAAGTGATTTCTGACAAATGCATGTCATGAGAGCTGCAAATATCATTTTTATTTTACCAGAGTCGACAACAGAAATGCAGACAAAGTCCAACACTAGCCTATCGGTTTAGTTTCTACTTATTTGCTCATGCAAAACCCACGTCATGCATCGAGAATGTGGCACCATGCTGCGAAAGACGGTTTAAGAAAGTGTTTAGGTGTGTTTATGTGGATTGGATTCATGTGTGTCTGGAATTAGGAAATGTTTGTTTTCCTCCTCATCTGTAAGTTGCTTTGGATGAAAGTGTCTGCTAATGAAAATTAAAAATGTAATAAAGTGCATTTACAAAACTTAATTCAATAGAGGGCATGTTTTGAGCTCATGAACACGGTTTATAATTTAGTTAGAAGCCAGTACAAGTGGCTCAAAAAGCAGTCTAGATCATTTAAAAACTTGATCACAGGACAGCTTTTAGTTCAGTTCAACAAGCACATGAAAAATTAAACCGTGACAAACAGAAATTAATTTTAAAAAGCAAATTCTGCAACATAAATCAGCTATCCAACATATGACAAAATCATTGCATTTATGTTTTAAAATCTGGCAACCTGTGATGTGATCATTTAGTGCTGATCAGTTTGATTGATGTGTGATTTTGTAGTGCGCTCAATGGGGTCTGATTCAATCTGAATGCATTCAGACCCCAAGAACAGGGTGTTTATATGTTGGTCTTGTTAGTGAGGGCTCCAGGATTAAACCCTCTGAATCCATCATGCCAAATTAATTTAGGGTACCTCATCTGGTGAGGTGGAAGAGAAGCCTGGGGTAACTGGGGCGACTGGGGTTTCCGGCTGAGCTACATCCACCTTAGGGGAAAGACGTGACATCATCATAAAGCGCCTGAAAGGGAAGGGTTACCCTGATGACACTAAAGTCAACATCTTCCCTTATCAAACCACTAATTTTCTCAATAGCGCACAGCTGAGACCTTCACGCATACACTGAAGGGTTTAAAATGGAGACAGTTTGAGATATATATTATTCATCAAATGGTTTTGAAAGCCGAGTGCTGACTAATAGACAATCATGCAATTTCAACAATCAGCGTCCACTTGATTTATGACGTCTCACTCTCAGACAAATGTTTGTTTCATCAAACCTCAAACACAACTTAAGCAATTACTATATATACATACAGTATTTCACTACTTGACCCACCCAATAAAAAAATGTCTCTTGAGAGAGCTGACTACTAATTACAGATCACAGGGAAGTCTGTGGTTAACAATGCCACACATTTGAATATGACTCATAAATATCTTGCATTTCTGCTGGTTTCACATCTGTTATCAGTGATCATCGAGCACATGCAGACTACAGATAGGTTAAAGTCTGTCCCTTGACTGATCAATCAGCTTCAGGCTTTGAGATAACACCATAAGGAACTATTTATCATCAGGTGGTGTTTTTTTCAGTTTTGATTAAACATGATATATCATATACACTTCAAGGTACTAATGGTATAAGCTTTTGAAACTTTAAGACAACCTGAAATCAACATTGATCCTAAATACAGACTCAAAAAAATTACTTTAATCAAAATATGCTTATATCAACAAGAAAGTGTAAAGTGCTTCTGACCTTAAGTGCACTTAATTGTATTTAATTAAAAGAACATTGCATACTGAAATTCTTATATTAAAAAAAAAACAAGTACTTGAAGATAAAATATAACTGAAATAAAAGGCCACTTAAGTGTATTTAAGAGTACACTTTGATAAAACACTTGTAATATCGTCAAAATAAACATTTTTTTATTTTATTTTTTTTACAAGGGTGCCGTGGCTATGATGCATTGGGCAGTTGCCAGGGCTTTGCCAAGGTTCAATACATTTCACCATAATCAAATCATGATATCATTTCCTGCTGAATGTTCTGAAATGAGTCACTTTAAATGGAAGCGTAATGAAAGCTGTTTCATGTTGGATTTAATAATGGTAAAAACTATAAAAACGGAGCCAATTTTGTGCAACAGAAAGCGATAGTTGTCCAACAGCTTGCCACTCATCAAAATACTGCTGATCAAATCATGGTTCCTCAGAAAAACAAAGCAGCATATACAAAGACTTCAGCCCACTCAATGAAACCCTCTATCTCAGCACCGAAAGCAGTACCTCAACTAGTCCAATCACTTTGTCTTGAACTTTAATTAAAAATCATCATCCTCCACATTTGGCCCCTGATCCTCAGAATAAGCAACACAGGATGTTTTATCCTCAGTCTTAGAGTTTGCTTGCACACACATTTTTACATTCTGAGTAAGACATTTTATGCTTGGGTATAGGAATCTCCCTTCCTGCTCACTTCCTCTCAGGATGTTACACAGCGGGAGAAATGCACCGAGAAGGACCGTTACACAGAGAATGAACAGCGTGTTTTGGACACGATAAATAAAACCGAATGCTTTACGTGCAGCATCAGTCAACAGACTCACTTAAACATTCACATGGGAAATTTCCCATCATTCTCATTGGCTTACCGGTGCAGTGCTGGCTGTAGTGGCTAGGGTCGGCATGTGACTGTCAAAGAACGAGAGGTCGAGGGCGGCAGCATTTCCTCCAGAAGTAACTCCTCCAGAAGTAAAAGGTTGAGCCGGGTTAAGCTAGAAGAACATGAAGAGACAAAGAGTCAAATAAGACAAGTGTCCTGGTACACCAATTCTGACTTTGTTCATTTGAGGCTGAATGTAACTCATGTCATATTTTATAGTATAATGGTATAGATAATAATCATAGTTTCTCATATAATATAATTTAAGATAAATTATAATAATGATTGTTATTAAGTATTTACTTTTCTCTGACCCCTGAAATTTCCTCCCCAAAGAATCTGGTATCTGGTAAGCAATGTTTAGGATATAATATCTCATGCATTTTGATCGCTGGTTTCATATAAATCAGTAGATGCTAGTGATCCACGATATATCGGCCGCCATATCGGTATTGGCCGATATATGTTAATTTTTAGTATTATCAATATCGGCCTGATAAGAAAATTAGGCCGATATATATTAAAGTTGATAATTAATGTATTATTTCCTTCAGCTGAGACGCTTCAGATGCACTGTTCAACATGATGGTTTGGAATTGCTTGAAATATGATTGGAAAAAAAATGAAAATACAGTTTAGTGCAGCACAAGTCTGTCATATAGTCCATGTAAACTACATGATGTGATTGGGATATGGATTTTAATGGTGAGACTTTTGTTTTTGTAATCAGACTCTCAAAAATGACATCAAAATTTGGATTTAGATTTATCGGCCAATATATCGGTTATCGGCTTTCAAGTATAAAGAATTATCGGTATCGGCCAAAATGTTCATATCGGTGCATCCCTAGTAGATGCATAGACAAACTTGTTCCTTTCAAGTCCAAATAGTGCTAAGTCTTCTAAAGGATCAAATATTTTCATAAATGGCTGCCGAAGTTGGAGAAAAAGTGAAACATTTCGAGACACAGGTGTTATTGAGGCCTTAGATGCATCTATAAAAAGGCCAAGGATATACTACATTTTTCTTGATCTTCAAACATAAGCCTTGATTGACTTTGTCATTTTTAGTCCTTATCATGCGAAAAATGTGTAGCTGGGTGTGGTAAAATATTTCACTCATTTTGCCCATTGAAGACATCACTTGATATGAAAGTTCGGTCCAGGTCATGGCTATTTTTCCCCCTCTACTTTTCATTTATAAAAGTAGCAACCCATTCTACTTCATTTTAATAAAACTTCAGAATCCAGCAATGGAAAACAGCTTTGGGTGAAATTTGGAGAAGTGTGAACATGTGTGGTCAGTTGTTTGGCTCTGAGAAAAGAGAAATGAAGGAAGCACGCGTGTTTGTACGATAGTGCAGCTGTGAGTTGAGGTCAGGAGGGAAATCTAAATGCATGTCTGTTGCCAGCAACAGGCAGAATCACTACACAGCCTATTTATACAGAGAGTAAACTGTTTACCAGCTCTCCATGTGCATTACTGCCTCAGGATGCCTTTATAATGTGATTTTATTCAGCTACACAGAATGACGCACCTTGACACAAAGTTACTGTTGCACTGAAAGTGTAGATTTTGTAATGGTTTTGTAGCTTCATTTTCAATAAATGAAATTGCAGGAACTCCTATTTCAGATGTTAATGTTACATAGGGTTCCCACACCTTGATAACTTCAAATTTAAGGACCTTTCAAGGACTTTCCAGGTCCAATACCCACTTAATGTGGGGACACATTTGTTTTGTCCAACAATAAACGTTCAGGTACCATCATAGTAGTTTCATGCATGAGTGAACGTCAAGGCAACGTATAAAACACAAAGTACCCCACGCGGGAAACACTTAACGTACTGCCTAAATGTGCGTAACTAACGATAATCAAGCAAAGCTAGTGTGCATAGGCCACGAAGTGTTGGCGAAATAACATATTAGTGGACCTGAATAATATAATATGGATTTTTTTCCCCAGAAAAGCACTTTCAAGGACCTGTATCTATGTATGTTTATTTTCAAAAACTTTCCATGGCCTTAAATATTTTTTTTCCTGATTTACAAACTTTCAAAGATTTCAAGGACACGTGGAAACCACACTAGTAAAACTATTCAGCCTTAAAGGGTTAATTTACCCTAAAATAAAAATGAAGTTATTATTTACTCACCCTGGTGTTGTTCTAATAATTTCTAATCATGTTTTATGCCTTCTTTCTTTTACGGACCACAAATGGAGGAATTAAAAAAGACTAAAGCTTTTTAAAAAAGGTGCAATAGTATCACAGAATGATCCCATGCGACATGTGTCGTATATCCCAAGTTGTCTGGGCGTATACAATACGAAATGAAAAATATTATGGAGCAAAAATCCTTATCTTGGCCATTGGTCTGTGCACGGCTACAAGACTTGTGCGTTTGTGTGACTCGTGTTCACTCTTTCTCGCCTAGAAAAAGTACACAGGTTGTGAGAAATCAAGATGAAGACATGAAATACAAAGCCTAGTGAAGAAAGTACATGGGTACATTTTGGGATTTCTGAGTTAAATATCTTCGGACCAGAACTCTTGTTAGGGACCAGAACGCGAAAACTTCTTGTTACGAAGATATATTCACCTCAGACAAGAAAGTACATGAATCATGTTTCATGTTGTGTTTTTGTTAATCATGATTTCTCACATCTTTTTCTGGGCAAGACGGAGTGAAATTGTAAGTGAGTCATATGCTGAATACCAAGAGCCAAGGTCTGGATTTTCGTTCAATAATAGAATTTCATATCATACATCCCCAGAACACTTGGCATATACAACATGTTGCATGACATCATTCTGTGATACTTTTGTGTCTTTTTAAAAAGCTTGATGGTGGATGCTATTCACTGCCATTATATGGACAAGTACGAGCAGGAGATTTTTTTCTTTATTCTCCTTTTCTGGTCCATAAAGGAAAGAAGGGCAAATGAGATTAAAACAACACCAGAGTGAGTAGTTAATGACTTAATTTTCATTTTACGGTGAACTACCCCTTTAAGCCTGGAATTGAACACTATACTAATACACTTTAACTCTGGCAGGCCACAGGAAAAGAAATCACATCCTGTTGAACAAACAGGTCACATTCCAGCAGCGATCGTTTCTCTGTCCTTTTGGTCATAAAACACTGCAATGTGTGTATTTGTCCATGAGAGAGACAATCATAATATACTTTATCATACATGGTGCACGCCTAATACATTGCCTAAGCAATTAATCGGCTAATATTTAGCTAATATTTTGAATAGGAGTTGATAAAGAGAAACCTGAACTTTGAAATTATATTAATAATAGTTTCAATATTTTTTTTTGTTGATTTTTAGTATTTATTGTGTAAAATAAATGAAGAGTTCAGATGCAAAAGCCTCTAAATGCCATTTGAAATTTTCTTCTTTAATGATGATTTTTTATCAAACTTGTATATTTAAGTTCAGTAATTTCATTTAAATAACAATTAATAGGTAATTTTCATCACCATTTAAGTGAAATTACTGAACTTAAATATACAAGTTTGATAAAAATCAGCATTAAAGAAGAAAATTTCAAATGGCACTTAGAGGCTTTTGCATCTGAACTCTTCAAATGTTATTTTATCTTATTATAGCCCTCACCAAGGCTGCATTTATCATAAATACAGAAAAAACAAAAATATAATTATTTTTTTAAGTTACTTTTTGAATATATGTTAATTTAAATTGTAATTTATTCCTGTGATAGCAAAGATGCATGTTAGCATCATTACTCTAGTCTTTAGTGTCACATTATCCTTCAGAAATCATTTTAATATCCTGATTTGCTGCTCAAGACATTTCTTATTATTATTAATGTTGAAAACAGTTTAATATTTTTTTTATAAAACTTCAAAAGAACAGCATTTATAATCAAAATAATATTTTGCAAGTGTCACTTTTGATCTTATTTAATGCCTCATTGCTGAATAAAACTTAATTTCTTTCCAAACAGACCAAACTATTAGAGAGTAGTGTGTATATACACATGACAAATCCTTTTAGAGGAACACTGCTTACCTCTAAATAGTCCTCTGGTACTAATCCAACATCTCCTCTAGAGTTCCTTGCCTCGATCCATCCTCCTCCGATGTTCTGGGAACAGAAGTGAACGGATCAGCTTTACATTACATGCAACATCTCAGAGCAGACATGGAAGAGCCAGGTGTTATGAAACATTATGCAAGTGAAATAAACTCACCTGATTGGTTATTGTGATTGTCTCACCCTCTCGGACCGACAGCTCATTATTCCCAGGCTCTGCCGAGAAATCATATAAAACCTGTGCCTGTGTGGAGGTAGAACAGTAAAAGTAAAGCACATGCATATTCAGACACCAAATGTGTTAGGACATGTTAGCAATCATTAATGGAATAGAACCAGCTAGACTTGTTCGATTGGATTATTTTGGACCACATTAAGAGCACAGGACATCAGCAGTAACCTAATGGTTAATGTTTAACTCACACTGTTTCTGGAACCAATGAATGATCATTGGAAATCAAGAGTGACTTAAATGAAAACTGTCAAGAAATCTATGGTCCATTTAGAACGAATTCATAATGTATACATTTTAATTATAAATTATATATCATTCAAAGAAACTGAGGCTTATTTTAGGACAATTGCATTGTGAATTTCAATCAGTTTCCCCACAATCTAAATATATGCAATGCCAAAAATTAATCACATTTTTAATAATTTTTTTTTTAAAAAAAGCTTAATAAAAAAAAAAATATATTAATTAAATTTGAAGTGATTATTATACATCACTGTAGTATTAGTTATACTGAATTTAATTTAATACTGAGTTTAAATTATTTTGCTGGGGGTAAACGTTCTTAAATGTCATTAAAATAACGTCACTTTATTCCGCAATGAATTTTCCTCGGGCAACGCTCTATTAACACTAAGTGAAAATAGAGAGAATATAATATTTAGATTTTAGATTAAAGAATTAACGATTAATCGCATCCAAAAAAAAGTTTGTGTTTACATAATACAGTATATGTGGCTCCACTGTGTATAATTATTTTGTGTATATATATATACATATATATATAGTACACACACATGCATGTTTCTTTAAGAAAGAAATATTATTTATATATAATTTAAGATACATTATTTATATATAATTTAAGATATATTATTTATATATATTTATTTATAAAATATTGATATTTAAATATAATAAAAATTATATATAAATCTATACACAGTACATATATGAAGATATTTCTTAAATATATACAAGCATGTGTGTGTGTGTGTGTGTGTATATATATATATATATATATATATATACACACACAATTATACACAGTTAAACACAAACTTTTATTTTGGGTGCGATTAATTACGATTAATCGTTTGACAGCCCTAATTTAAATAGAATATTTTCTTAGCGATAGATTCTTTTTACACAGTTTAAATAGCAATAGATTCTATTTACACCAAGTAAAAACAGCAGCATTTTCTTAGCGATATGCTACTTACACTAAGCGAAAATAGTGATAGCAAAAATAGCAGTATTTTCTTTGTAATAAGTATAAAGATAGTATTTCTGCTATTTATAGCCTACTTATAAATAATAGCAGAAATTGGACCTCGGTGTTGTACATTAAACAGTATGCAATAATAATAGAGAGTGTAAATTATTACATTTATTAAAATTATTAAATGGAAACCACCTTATTAGGGCAATAAAGCCCTCCCTATACCGGGCCCTTACCCTAAACACTTTAATATTAAACAAACATTAGACAGTTTATTTACACTTTTCAAATATGTTCTTAATTTGTATTAAATACAAATGCCTTTTTGATTTTATGTGTGATGGGTAAAGGGATTAGAGTGAGTTCAGGTTGATTTGTGTAAAAAATTTCTCCACACGCTTACCCCATACACTCCTGCTACTGTTAGCATTGTAGCATCTCACGTAATCGTGTCTGACCCAACCAGACATCAAGTGGGTGGAGTTACTCTAAATAGCCTCGCCCAACAAATCAGGCTATTTGCACTTTAAAAATTATAACATTATATATTCTTTTGGTGTGAACCTGGACATTTTGTCATGAGATTCATCCATACGGTACTGACCTGAGCATGTTTCTGTGATAAAACTAAGCATACAAATGATCACAAAACAGAATCATTCCACCATACAAAGAGAGGAAAAGACACTTTCCACAAAGCTCCCGTTATTCTAACACACACAGAGCCAACACAGAAACACACACATCCTGAAGCTAACGAAACAGCAAACAGTGAGGTCTGTATGAACAGTTAGACAGGGCCTCTCTCTGTAGGGATTCAAAAGAGACGACTCAAACACAGAGAGTCTGTGTGTGAGAAACTTCACTTCTGATTCAAATAAAATCACGGCCAGTGATGGATGGACCACTGTCTGATGCCATTGCCAAATGTCCATGACCATTTCCACAACAAGTCTTCAAGTAGAAAACTAAGTGATGAATTGAAATTACGATGTGCAAGTCAAAAGGAGGAAGTAACATGAGGACTAGAGATCAAATTGCTGAGAAATTCATAAAGACGGGATTGACAAATCATCTTTGCAGCAGAAGTGTGCTCATACGACAGCATGTGTCTGAATCCCTCCATCATTAGAAACATCCTCATATAGACAGTCAAGGGAGCAGGGCTAAATTAAGGACTAAACTAAGCTTATTATATCACAACTAAAAGAAAAGGCAAACTAAAAGATAAGACAAAGCTTGCATATGACTAGAACAATTTCAAAACCTCACAACAACTTATGTGTAAATGCAGCTCACGTAGAATGCAGTCATTTGATTTAGGTGACATTAAGGTGAATAATAAAGACAGTCCTACATTTAAGTCACATTTGGCATTTTGATTCCAGTATTGGCTTAATTGTGAGGTTTTTTTTTCTTCACTCCGTTGTTAAAAAAAACATCCAGGTAGAATTTCAACAGAATTTCCTTTTTTTCCCCATTCAAAATTTAAATGCCTGTAGTTTTACAGATATTTTGTGTAATATTAAGTTTTACCATTAAAATTAGAGGCAATTAATCAACATAAAAATATAATATGATATTAAATATTATTGTTTTAAAGACAATTTGTAGTATTTTTACATAATAAAATTCTGTATTTGTTTGTCTATTTGTCTGATTGTGATAAAAACATTAACAGTAATTTAACATAACATAATTTAACAAACATAAACAGTAATTTAAATGTGTGTATATATTGTACTGTATGTATGTATATATATATGAAGAGTTCAGATGCAAAAGCCTCTAAGTGCCATTTGAAATTTTCTTCTAAAATGATCATTTTTATCAAGCTTGTATATTTAAGTTCAGTAATTTCACTTAAATGGCAATGAAGATTACTTATTAATTGTCATCTAAGTGAAATTACTGAACTTAAATATGCAAGCTTGATAAAAATGGTCATTATAGAAGAAAATTTTAAATGGCATTTAGAGGCTTTTGCATCTGAACTCTTCATATATATATATATATAATATATATTCATTACATGGAGAATTTACACGTATATAGGTAACTAGTTAGTTATTATTAACTAATCTTGGTGAATGATTTACATTTTACCTACATATCCCAGCATGCATCACAAATGACGTCATGACCCCACTAAAAATGTCACAAGACTCTTAATGATCCATATTTTTCCAACGTTCAGCAGAAAGCCCGTAAACACCGTAAAAATAACAAAAAGAGAACATTTCAGACCCATTTCAGGGTGTTAAACAGGTCGGTTATGATGTTTGAGACAGTTCTAAACACTTTACACTAAATTTATCGGCGTCTGTTTGGAAATACTTTGCCAGTTCAAGCCCAGTGTGATCTCAGAGCAAAAAAATATATACAGACAGACTTTAACCAAAAACACGTCAAACAAGTCCTTACCTTCGACTCCATTATACAAACATTAACCAGTCATCACAGAAACCTGTAGTTTAATGGCGATAAGTTCTCCTCTTCTTCATCCAGACATTTCTCAACTGCCAGAAACGATTCTTCCCAAACTAGTTTATTTACATCACCAATAACACTTAATCCTCTTGTTCGACCCTTAACAGACTTAAATCAAGCGGGTCAGTAATGTGAGTAAATCCAAACTCGTCGTTTTTCCAGCTGCTCAACTTCACTGCAGCTGAGTGTGTGTTACACATAAAAGACACAACCGGAAACTGATCGAGCCCCCTCAAAAAAAAAGAAGAAAAAAAAAAGCCAAACTGCTGCTGAATGCGTGTGTAGGGCCAAAAAAAAGTGTTATTAAACATAATAGTTCAAATGGTATTTACATTTTATCTATAATACATAAAACATAACAAATATTTCATGTTATGGTTATCATACAGTAGTATAGGCTATAAAATATACTATATTCACGATATATCGTATATAGGTTACGTCATAGTCTAAGAATATTAAATTAACATTAAACATGTTCTACTGTTAAATAAACAACATAAATACATAAACAAAACAAAGTCTGATATGTTCAGGTATTTCAGTAGTTTTTTTACGAAATGCTTATAGAAAAAAACACACAAACATTAACAGCAATTATTGTCATTGTCTTAACAAAATACAACAATACTCCAGAGTCCTTCAGTCTAGATTTAGTTCCTTCAGTCTTTCCAGATTAAGTGACAAAGAGCCACTCTTATAGCTTTTAAGATTTTAGAGAACTCAAAATATTCAAAATACCTGTTTTGTTTCAAGTTTAAATCTTAAAAAAGAGGATTGTATTTTGAAAATGTTAGTAGTTTGGTCCACAGATGTTTTAATGATTACGTCAGCTTTTGTCAACAAGTTCAAACTCAGTGAGTGGCGGGCCCAGTACCAGAGCGGCCTCTAGTGGAAATGAGTTATATTTCCAAAATACACGACAGCGGGGGAAACTGTTTTGAAAGCCAGTACAAAGAAAGTCGTTTTCTGAAAATGGGCGTTGCTTATATTTCGTTATTTATTTTTAATGATTTAGTTTATATGTAATGTTTTTTTTATATTTATTTATTTCACTTTATTTCAATTCATGCTGATTGAATGCGAATGTATTGCCTTTGTGTAGCTAACTTATTTGAAGAAGTTTAATAAATGTTTTAGATAGATAGATAGATAGATGACTGATTTCATGATACATTATGGCCATGCACTCTTACTGTTTTCAAATAATATATAATAGTATAAATATAAAAGATTAAAAAAAAGGTAATTGGTCTATAACCAATTCCAAAAAAAATAAAATAAAATAAATCATTTACAATAATTTAGTTTTAATTAAATGAATTACATTTTAATCAGATGTTTAATCTACAAAGTATTTATTTACTTATGTACATATTTATTTGTATTAATCTATCTCTTTTATGTTTTTTATTGTTTCGTTAGTTTAACCAAACAATCCCTCATATCCATTTTGTGTATCTTAACCATTTTAAAGCTTAATTTATTTAAATTTTTTCACTTGTGCATGCTTATTCCATTCAGTTATGTGAACTTATTCTATTCCTTCTTTCTAAAACATTCTTTCTATTCTTTTCATTTTTATGATAGCCTTTTCTTTTTTACAGTTGACCGCTGTTCCTTTGCTTTGACAGGATTCTGAAAGGGCAAAACCGAAAAGAAAAGAAAAAAACATTTACTTTAGCTTATGTAACATAATTTATGAATCTCTGCCATAGTAAGGAATTACTAATTGCTACAATTCTATGCTGGCTGTTCACTACGTCTCAAAAATAAATAGTCAGTTTTGTATGTAATGCTTATTGTTCACTTCTAAAGAACATGAAAGGTGCTTTTGATTGTTGATGGCAACCTCTCTTGTACTCCTTTTAGCCTTTATGTTTCCCCATCAGGTGATGTGGAACCTGATTCACCAGAGTGAGAGGAGGAGTGACTCCGGTGAGGGGGGACGGGTCACAGACCACTTACAAAGAGTTCTGTTCAAGTGCACTACTGAGCAGTTTAATGTACACTGTCTTCTCAAACATCTGACACAAAGACTTGAAAAGGTAACATGGGCCTATTATCTCTTGTCCTGCTCTTGCTTTCAGCCCAGTGGTCCTGCGCTCAGGAAGACCCTCTTCTACCTTTCTCTGAACACCTGGACCCCGAGCACAATGTGCGGCTGAAGTGGGGCTTTGATGAGATCCAGGGCACCATCTTGTTCGAGCTCACTGTCAACACCAGCGGCTGGGTCGGGTTTGGCTTCAGCCCTAAAGGAGGAATGACTGGAGCCGACATCGTCATTGGAGGAGTCGGACCGAAAGGCAGTTACTTCACGGTAAAGTCCAAAAAGACTGACACTCACAACTGTCAAAGGATACTTTTATATTCTTCTGATTCATTTATGCATTTCAAATTTAGTTAGAGTATCTCTTACAAAAATTATTTTAGTCTTTCACATTATCAAGATTCAAGACTGATAACTGTCAACTCACTTCAAGTGGAGTCACAAGCTCTCCTTTATATTCTTGATTCTGATTCATACTGAGTGATATGTAATTAATATGTCGTTCATTCAATTAGAGTCAAGACAAAGTCTACTTTTGTATTAGACGTATAAGTTAAATTATATTTTTTTCCAAGCTAGAAATTCTAAATAGATGTAAATGTAAATTAATCTGATATTGTAAGTGTTTTGGCCTATTGAAAACTATAAAACTGGTTTGAACTGGATTTGGGAACTGTATATCTATGAACATGAAGACAAACACCTGTTGCTATGCTTACACACATTCTTTTTGTTCAGGACCGTAATGCTGTGGGGAATTCAATACCTGTGGTTGACCAGCAACAGAACTACAAACTCCTGTCTCTAACCGAGTCAGACGGGAGAACGGTCGTGAAGTTTCAGAGATCTATTGAGTCTTGTGATGAAAAAGATTTACCCATCACTGTGAGCATATGTGTTTCTTCCCCATACCACTAGGAAAGAGTGATTTAACAACACCATGTGACCCTCCTCTTTCTTGTATGTAAGATATATTCTGTAGTTTTATTCTGAAAACAATGATGGTGAATGACATTGTTGACTAAACAAACAAACAAAACAAAAAAAACAGCAATGTAAGGGAATCCATCATGGCGGTCTACGGGGATCAGGGTGTATCTGAAAACGCCTCTCCACAAAATGCTTCTCCTGTTTGTCAAGAGGCTCTCAACTGTCCTTCTAAAAACCCTTCTTAACTCAGAAACCATAAATTACTATAAACAAATAGCTGTTATCAATGGCCATAGGCACACGGCAAACTTCTGTGCATTCTGTGCACTTCTGTGCATTGTTGTGTAGGTGGCCAAAGAGCTTATTTTCCATTTAGAGATCACGAAAAGTGTTTTTTTTTTATTGTTTTTTTTATTGCATGATCAGAATCTTCCCATGAAGCTGATCTATGCGTACGGACAGAGTGATGACATCGTGTACCATAATAACCGAAGGGGAACGAAAGAGGTGAACCTGTTGAAGTACATGCCTCGTGTCAGTCCTCCAAACAGCAAGTATTTCGACATGACTATGGCCAATGTAAGAGATTTCTATTTTTTCTTTTTGCCTGAAATTTCATTTACAATTCATTTACTATACAGTTACAATCCAGTAACAATTATTGTCATTTAATATTGCAAAAATTATGCCAATAAATTAGATTATAAAGAAGAAAGTAGGCTACTGGATGTTTAAGTCCTTTCAACTTAAATTACGTTAAACTGAGTTTTTGCCAATCATT
Organism: Pimephales promelas; assembly: GCF_016745375.1. The sequence continues at coordinate 5,616,446 of NW_024121432.1, forward strand.
ATTACGTAGGTAGGTGTTACATATTTGGGTCTTCAGCAACCCGGATATATATGAAGAGTTCAGATGCAAAAGCCTATAAATGCCATTTAAAATTTTCTTCTAAAATGATCATTTTTCTCAAGCTTGTATATTTAAGTTCAGTAATTTCACTTAAATGGCAATGAAGATTACTTATTAATTGTCATTTAAGTGAAATTACTGAACTTAAATATACAAGCTTGATAAAAATAGTCATTTTAGAAGAAAATTTCAAATGGCATTTAGAGGCTTTTGCATCTGAACTCTTCATATATACACACAAAGCTTTATTTTCAGTCTCCTGTGTCCCGTGATCCTTCAAATCAATTAGCCTATATGCTAAAAGTTGGCTATTAATTTCTTATTTTTTAAATCACCACAAACGTATCAGTGTTAGCCTACTGAAATATTGATCTCAAAACTCGGCAGCAATCATGAAAGAAAAAAAAAGTGAGTGTGAACTTACATTTAAAATCATTTCAGTTCTCTGTACCAGCCAATCAAACCTACTATCACTGCAAGATCATGAGAGCCCCGACTTTTGATCGCAAACAACACATTTATCGTGTAAGTGAGTCTATGAACTTCACACACATGATCTATCCACGATCTGTCGATCATTTTCATCTCTGACTTACTTTCCTCATCTCCAGATTGAGCCGGTCATCACAAACTTCGACCTCGTGCATCATCTGCTGCTGTACCGCTGCCCGCCGAGTGTGACGCAGCCATTTGAAGTGGCATGTTACGCGGGCGACGGGCAAGAGTGTATGGAGACCGTTGGCGTGTGGGGAGTTGGCGGAGGGGTTAGTTAGTCTCTCTTGTTGTGAATGTAGTTTTATAGCATTTTCATGTGAGAAACAACCAAATTTAAGCAATTACTCAAAGCTGGCTCACTGAAAATATCTGCTTTTCAATTTTTATAAATAATATTAATTACTTTATTATTATTGAAATAGCCTAGCCTACTATTCATTAATATGCACATCTTGAGGTAAAATTTGGACTGAAGCTCTATAATTATATTATGTTTTTCAAGGCTTATGAACTCCCTGAGATGGTAGGACTTCCAATTGGAGGAAATGTTGGAGATTTTTTCTACAGGCTTGAAGTGCATTACAACAACCCGAATAAAATTGCAGGTCAGTCTGTAGTGCTTTACAATGTAAAATATCACACTGTGATGAATAAAGTCAGCATGAAACAGAAGATGTGATAGTCTTGTCTTCTCTATTGTGATTTGTGACTAGGCTTATCCGACTGAAACGGCTTCTCGAATGGGTGACTTTGTGGTTTGCTATAAAGCGCAATAGTCAGGTTCCTGAAGGAAAAACTAAATTATATTAAACATTTTTATCTGCGGAATTCGTGAATTCATGTTAGTGACAGGTTGTCCCTCTTTTGATTTCATGATGACATAGTAAAACAATACTTTCTTCTCTATACAGGTCGAGTTGATAACTCGGGTCTGCGATTCTATTACACATCTGAACTCCGTCAGCATGATGCAGCTATTCTGATGACAGGACTTGGTGTGTACCCTGGGTACGCCATCCCACCCAAAGCTAAATCCTTCCTCACGTACGGCCTGTGTGACACTGCCTATATTCCACAGGTATGCATGTGTTAGCTACTCACTTTCTCACAATCAAAGGCAGACTCAGCAGGTCACTAGATGATCGCTTGTGTTCTGTTATCTACAGGTTCTGGAGACACCAAATGATCTTCAGGTGTTTTCTGTGATGTTGCACACACACTTGACTGGACGGAAGGTGCGAGTCGGACACTTCAGGTACATGTCTTCTGATCAATAACTGAATTAAAGTTCACCTGAAAATAATGTGTGCTTTTCTTTCGTTCTTCTGTGGTGCATAGCCTAAAGTTACCTTTTTAAATTAATTAAAATTATTTATTTTTTTTTACAAATTATTATTTTTTGTAAATTCTTATCCTCTTCAGAGGGGGAAAACAGATCGATCTTCTAGCCGTGGATGAAAACTACAATTTTGAATATCAGGATGTGACAATCTTGGGCAAAACTAAGACAGTGAAGTTGGTTAGTGCAAAAAGATATAAACTTACTGTATAACTATATATATATATATATATATATATATATATATATGTATAATGTATATACACATACACTCACATATATTGGCAGTAAGAGATATAGAGCAACTTTTTTGTCTTGCAGGGTGACCAATTGCTGGTGGAGTGCACATATAACACTGAAAACCGTGCCACACTCACATGGGTTAGTACATTTACATAGAGACTCATAGTGTCTTTTATTCAGCAGCATGTAGTTTCAGTGTTGGGGAAAGTTGACTAATTGTGTTACTAATTACTAATTAATAGTACGGAATTACTTTTTATATTACTTTCTCAACTGGGCTGGGCCTCCTTGTTTGTATTTTAATAACAAAAAAAGTTATATTTTTGGCAAATGTAATGGCCCTTTCACACTAAAAGTGAAATGAAGGAAATGCCACTGAACCAAACCTTTAAGCTGTGCTGCCATTCTGGATTGCAGAAGAATAATACATACTTCAGCAATAAAAACAAACAAACAAACAAACAAAAAAACAAATGTGATGTTTATCTTAAGTCATTTTTGCTTAGTATGGCTGAATTGGATCATCAAAGGTCAGCAGCAAAGACATTGGTTCATACAGTGAGATTAAACACAAAGTATATTAGTGTTATTTTACATTATAATTATTGCAGGTTTGCATTTCACTGTTTTTATTTATTTTGAGGATTTTTTGTGCAAGTGATATGAGTAAATGCTCACATTTAGAACTACAATAAGCATCATGTTCACAGCGCACACAAATATTTCTTTCAAGAGGTGTCAGTAAATAATGTTCAAATAAAGTAACCTGCATTACTTGGAAAAAGTAACTCGGATATTTTGTATTTTAAATTTAAAAGTAATGCGTTACTTTATTAGTCACTTGACAAAAGTAATCTGATTACTGGGGGGAATATGGGTGTGTAACTCTCTTTTTCTGCCCACAGGGGGGGTTCTCAACTCAAGAGGAGATGTGTTTGGCTTTCCTCTTCTACTATCCAGCTATGAATCTGAGCAGTTGTGTGAGCTTCCCTAATTTACAGACATTAGGATCTGCAATGGGAGCAACAAATACAACGTAATCTAATTTAAAACATTGTTTTAATGCATTTAGCTCTCAATATTTGCCCTAATGAGAATGTGGCTTTTATTTTATAACTTTGCAGTACCTGGCTCAATATGATGTACATGAACACTTGGAATGACATGTCTATCAATCAGTACCAACAAACACTGAAGAGAGTTGATCAACTAGTCTTAGTTGCTGATTCATTTGTAAGTGTACACACCTCTACTATAGAGCATCACAGTCCCGCCCACAGCCGGTGCCGGAAGGAAGAATTCAATGCAATTTCTCCATTGACATTTGAGATATAAGCCATTAACATAACCATACATGGACTTAAAACCAACTACGGCTGTACTGAGCGATTGTATATGCTCATATAAACAACAAAAGTTCAAGATAAATGCTTTAATGTTTTAATTCGCGATGTCTTGGATAAGTACTTCATTACCCACAATCCCGAACAATCCCACAGTGATGCATCTGATTGGTGGAAGTCCTGTAACCATAGATATCTATATAAAGGCAAGCTATCTCGTCCGCGCTGCTGGCCAATGGAGGTCGACGTCAGCACCTGGCGGCCATCTTGTCACAGGCAGCTCGCTCACTGGTAACAAGATTTGTTTTAATGGTGCATGTACTTTTTAAATCACCTTAACTTGCTCAATGTTCTACCAATTTTCCAACGGTCTGGTTTGTTATAAACGCGAGTAGTTATGATACTGCATACTTATGAATAATAAGTATATAAATAAATAATCATCCAGAATTATAGCCACGTTAATAACGTTTGTAAGAAACCAAACCGTTTGTAAATCCGTCAAGATTTCAACGAGATAAGAGTATTTCTTACAACAGATACCACAGAGCCCGCCAGAAAGCCTGTCTGTGACAAGATGGCCGCCGGTGATGACGATAAATACTCCGCCGTGAGACATCTAGCCTTTATATAAATATCTATGCCTGTAACTGTCTGGGTAAACCCTGCGAAGGTCCGTGAAGACTGAAGATCGTGTAATGACGTAAGGCTAAGTTCATTGGTCGCATCTCTGAGACAAAATGTCAATGACAGAAATGAATGGGAAATTTACTTCCGGCACCAAAACTCTCTCGGGCTGTGGGCGGGACTGTGATGCTCTTTAGGAATGAAGCCGTTAAACATGTTTCTGTTCTGACCTCAGCTGTCACCTGACACCTTTTTCCATGTATATTTCCAGAGCAACTGGTCATACAACCCAGGGATGATTCCTGATCTCAAAGTCATCCCGTCTGAACCCTGCATGAGTGCTTGTGCCATCAAAAGTCTTTCTTTGATATCACTGCTCCTCTGTTTGGCACTGCATCGGGTTTCTTTATGAAATGTTCATGCAAAAAAAATGGCTCCCCGCAGGGACATTCTTGACAGCAACCTAAAAACCAGAATAACATAAAATTCAACTTAATATATGATAAATACATTTTTTTTTATAAATTATATCAGGATGGAATTGGGCTTTACACGTTACTTCCATTGGTTTACTTTCAGATCATATATATTATAATAAAACATGAATATATAGAATATTTATAAAAATTGCAATAATAATTATGATTATTATAGATAAAAAAGTTTATTTAGCCAATAGATGTGAGTGTTTATGCATTGGGGCATACTATGTATATAAAAAGTATATAAACATACTTTTTATGTTCTTTTCATCATGATTTTTGCAAGTTTGGTCATGGCCCTGATACATTGCATGAAATACCAGTCTTCAATAAACCGATTTTTGTACCAAGTCTTCCAAATTTTGGTTGGTTGAAGACTTTGTGTTCACATGTGGAATGTAGTAGTGGACTTTTTGTTTTTAACAAAATGTGTTTTCTTTCTAAATTCATGCTCACATGTATTTTAATATCATATAATATAGCCTAATAATATATATGACCAATAAAGCTGTTACAGTATATAATATATTTTTACTATATTATTTTTTTCAGACAATAGAACAAGTGGCTATAGTATGATATAGAGAATGACAAAATTTTGTATGTTACAAATATCTGAATTGACTGAGAAAGTTCAAGAACAGGATGAAAGCTCTGTGATTACAAGTAATAAGCACACGAAAAAAGGAAAATAAAATGGTCAAACTAAATTCTTTAAATATAAAACAAAAGAGAAGCAGATAAGTCCGTGAAACTCCTGTCAGCATTCACTGAACAGAGAGAGAGCGACGGCAGGGAGAAAGCAAAAATAAAAAAATAAACTTCAACATCATAGATGGCAGAAAGTAATATTTCACAAGATGTAAACAACACTGGTCCAGAAGCACTTCCTGTTTCAGTTTTTTAACACTACATAAAAGCTGGGATAAAATACAACCAACAGAACATTTAAAACTGAATCAAAAAGTTAAACAAGCATATTTAAGATGTTTTCTTTACATGTGAAACTGAAACAGGAAGTGTTTCTGGACCAGTGTTGTTTACATCTTGTGAAATGGTCTATACATTAATCTCTTACAATATCCATAACAAGCCAGAGGCCTACATCAAAGCGTACAAAAATAAGCATGTCATGGAACCTTAAAGATTGTGAGCTGAAGAGTAATATTCAGATTTTGATGGAGACAAGGGTGGATGCTTGACAGATGCCACAATGCTAAAAGACATGAGTCCAATGGTTACCAGACTATTGAAAATGCCAAATATGATACAGCCCCACCTAAGATATTTTTCACCAGCCGCCACTGCAAGCTATGATAAATGATCTGGGGGGTACTTTGAGCTGAAATTTCAGACAGACTCTGGGGACACAATAGATTTATATTCCATCTTGTGAAAAGGGGCATAACATGTCACCTTTAAAGTGAAAGCAACCTATAATTTCTGCATCTGTTTGGTTTTAATGCTAATCAAACAAAAGACAAAAAATGATTCACTGCTCTTGACTGAATAACTTTTGTAAATTTGATGAGGATTAATTAATGTTAAATTTATACAGTGAAGACTATCCAGTGTTTTACATTTGATTGCTTTATTCAATGTCTCTACCTGAAAACTACTTGTCTTGACGAAAGTTTCAAATTTAGATTAGTTTAGCTAGTAGTTTTAGCTGTGGCATCGACATTGGAATAGAGACAATTGGAATATTGGCAGTCACCGGCCATTGGCAGGTGAGCCGAAAAGTTATTTTTAGTATGCGTATACTTTATACATATTTACAATTCAAATATATCACATCATTTTCCTTAAAGGAAGTCTTTAACTACATTGTAAACATTAACATTCAGTTCCTGAGATTTTTTTGTTGTTCATTATAACAATATTCATGCTCAGTGTTTTACAATAGTAACATCAGGTGATGTGGAACCTGATGAGTGAGAGGAGGAGTGACTCCGGTGAGGGGGGACGGGTCACAGACCACTTACAAAGAGTTCTGTTCAAGTGCACTACTGAGCAGTTTAATGTACACTGTCTTCTCAAACATCTGACACAAAGACTTGAAAAGGTAACATGGGCCTATTATCTCTTGTCCTGCTCTTGCTTTCAGCCCAGTGGTCCTGCGCTCAGGAAGACCCTCTTCTACCTTTCTCTGAACACCTGGACCCCGAGCACAATGTGCGGCTGAAGTGGGGCTTTGATGAGATCCAGGGCACCATCTTGTTCGAGCTCACTGTCAACACCAGCGGCTGGGTCGGGTTTGGCTTCAGCCCTAAAGGAGGAATGACTGGAGCCGACATCGTCATTGGAGGAGTCGGACCGAAAGGCAGTTACTTCACGGTAAAGTCCAAAAAGACTGACACTCACAACTGTCAAAGGATACTTTTATATTCTTCTGATTCATTTATGCATTTCAAATTTAGTTTATATAAAATATACATTTCTTAGTGTTTCACATTATCACTGACTTACAGCTGTGGAGTTACAACTAATTTTATATTCTTTATTCTGGTATGTTTATTTGCTTATTATTTGGATACTCTTCCTGGGGTTCGACCCAGGAATATTTCATATTTAGTTTGAGTAGTCTGAGAAACTTTATGTAGTCTGAGAAAGCGTTTCAAGGAATTATTTAAAAATATATATTTTACCAAGTTAAAATACAATAAAGTACAATAAAATACTGTTTCAGTCTTTCAACTTCAAAACGTCATGAATTATATGTGTTACTTGCTGTTGCTTTTTAATTATTAGTGAAATTTTAGCAATTTCTGAGAGAAAACTCTTCCTACAAATATAAATATATATATATATATATATATATGAAGAGTTCAGATGCAAAAGCCTCTAAATGCTATTTGAAATTTTCTTCTTTAATGATGATTTTTATCAAACTTGTATATTTAAGTTCAGTAATTTCACTTAAATAACAATTAATAGGTAATTATCATTGCCATGTAAGTGAAATCACTGAACTTAAATATACAAGCTTGATAAAAATTATCATTCTAGAAGAAAATTTCAAATGGCACTTACTAAAGGCTTTTGCATCTGAACTCTTCATATATATATATATATATATATATATATGAAGAGTTCAGATGCAAAAGCCTCTAAATGCCATTTGAAATTTTCTTCTTTAATGATGATTTTTGTCAAGCCTGTATATTTAAGTTCAGTGATTTCACTTACATGGCAATGATAATTACCTATTAATTGTTATTTAAGTGAAATTACTGAACTTAAATATATAAGTTTGATAAAAATCATCATTAAAGAAGAAAATTTCAAATAGCATTTAGAGGCTTTTGCATCTGAACTCTTCATATATATATATATATATGTATGTATGTTTTGGCCATCTAGCTGGATATTTTCAGGTACTAACTGGTTATATGTAAACAAACTATGAAGAAAACATCACAAAAACATATGCTGTTATGAGTGAAAATATGGAACATTTTTTTTTTTTTTCCAAACACCTGTTGCTATGCTTACAAGCCTTACATACATCTCTTTCTATCATCTTTGTTTTCCTTTTGTTCAGGACCGTAATGCTGAGGGGAATTCAATGCCTGTGGTTGACCAGAAACAGAACTACAAACTCCTGTCTCTAACCGAGTCTGACGGGAGAACGGTCATGAAGTTTCAGAGATCTATTGAGACCTGTGATGAAAAAGATTTACCCATCACTGTGAGTCCTCGATCAACATCCCCATACAACCATGTTTTGAAATACATTAATATTTTATAATTATAAAAAAAAGTCTGCCTTTCAAAATGTGAGGATTACGGACTCAGTAGAATCAACCTATAATTTAACCTTTCAAACTTTACAATTATTAGAGATTAAAATGTTTAAGATTAAGGTTTGGGTAGTTGAACAAATCCAACAAAAAAGCCAACAAATCCAGCAGATCCTTATCTGTCCTACTTGAGTGAGCAGACAGGATTAATATAGGCTACTGTTTGTTCCTGGAACTGGTCTAATGATAAACAGCACACCTACCGAATTTGATATCCTATTTTCTGCTAAATCACACCCACGACATGTTTGCAATTTAGGAACTGTGATGCGACTACAAAGAAAAGTACACAATCGGTTTCACTCTCCCCTTTTATTATGTAGCCTAGTACTCAGAGGTTTTACAGAGAAAACAATGTGAATGTAAGACCTACTGCACTGATAAAACCTGAATTGTAAGATTGTAAGAGTGGTGTCCTCTTTCAGGGTCCTTTCAGTCTCATATGAAAATCCACATGGGACCAGGAAGTTTCTACCGATTCTGTTTGTTGTCAATTAGGCTACTGTAATCTAAAGCTGCTGATGTGATAGACTGTCTGACTGAACTCAGAAACCTTGAAAGTCTCGATCTGAAACTACTAGCTAAAGAGTTTCTCATTTTTCAGTTCAGATTTGGTATCTGTGGACCAGATGTCTGTGTTTTGTTTTATTGCATGATCAGAATCTTCCCATGAAGCTGATCTATGCGTACGGACAGAGCGATGACATCGTGTACCATAATAACCGAAGGGGAACCAAAGAGGTGAACCTGTTGAAGTACATGCCTCGAGTCAGTCCTCCAAACAGCAAGTATTTCGACATGACTATGGCCAATGTAAGAGATTTTTACTTTTTCTTTTGCCTTATTAAAAATAAATAAATAAATCTGCCAATTCGTTATTTGAGCTTTTGATAATCAAAAAGAATGCACAAAACTTTGACCTGGTGTAAAGAACAAAGAGACAAGCAATATTCCAGGTTAAAGTTTATTTTGTCCTACTAGGCTGTGACCACAAGTAACAGAATGTTTGGGAATTGGTCCATAATCCAGGTGCAGATTAAACATGGTTAAGAAAAAATGGTAACATAACATTTAGACTAGACTATAGACAAGTCAAGTCACCTTTATTTTTTAGAGAGTTTTATAAAGATTATTTCAAAGCAGTTTTACAGGGATCAATAGGAAAATAAATCACACTAAAGTACAAGAATGGAAGGCTAATTCACAAAAAAAAAAAAAAACAAAAACATGTATACGTATTTGGCATTCGCTTTATGTGACTTAGCATTTTATGGGGTCATGAACTGAGAATTCATAATGTCCTTGATCTTTTGACAGTTAAGAGTTTGATTTACAGAAATTGCGTTGCATTGATAAGATCTTTTCATACGCGATCATATTTAACAAATATAACCGCAAATACAGTTATATTATTATAGTTATAATAAATACAGTTATATCTCAAAACAGAATTAAACAACAACATACTTATCGTCATACGCGATCAACAGACCGTTTGTCATCTGCTCAATGCTTATCACTGCAACCTTTCATGTGATGGAATAAAGTAGATCTAAATACTTTCAAAACTTTTTACGATAGGTTAAAGGACAACTGTTATAATGTATAATTCCCTTTAAAAAATGCTTACTATGAATATTTGTACGGTCAGACAGCTGAAAAGGAATAAATGAAAGTTTCAGTTACTATAAGAAAGGGTGTACTTTGACAAGTCAAAGATGAATATTTTATGATAATTTTTACTTTTCACACCGTTTTAAAAATAAAAACAGTAGTCTACAGTATACAGTAGCTACTCATAACTTAGAATTTGTGCTATTAGAATTGTATTTCATACGACTTTAATCGGCATTCTGTGATCAATTCGCGCTATATGGTAGCATTTTTTGACAAGGCAGCAAAAATCGACAGAACACCGGCGCAAAATAAACCTTTGGTCTAATTACACATTGTTACCTAGTCAACCGATATCTGAGATTTGTTTTCATGATTGCCGAATGTAAATAGTTTTATCTCTAAAAACAGTTTAGCCTATAACGCTAGAATAATGCTAGTAGATAGGGCATAGAGTAATGACAAATAAAAATCGCTTGTTATTACCACTAACAAGGCTCAAAATAGCCCCACACTAACACGATAGCATAATAATGGTCCCTACATACAAACCGAAGCATTGAGAACTTTGTCAGTGTCCAAACAGTTTAATAAGAAGATGTTTTATACACACAGTCAACTTCGCGAATACAGGAAGAAGCCATCTTTGAAAAATAGTCTCTACCAGTCGATCTACGAATACCGATCCATGTGCGCTGGTGAGATGTGAATACATAGTTCCCACATGACGTCACAACATACGGGCATTTGCCGACCCGGCGCCATTGCTTAGGGCAAAACATAAGAAGAAGCAATACGAGTTGAACGAAGTGAAATGAGTTTCGTGCTATAAAGTGAAAATGGTCATCTCCTGCTGAGTCAATGGATGATAAAATCGTGCCGGAGGTTCAGTTAAATCGGGATTTTACACTATACCCGTCATTAGACTCCATATGGATGTGAGAAGACTAAGCTTTTGTCCGAACAACGACGGAGATTATGGCTGGCGAGCATAAACAGGAAAGAAACTCACTCAAAACACGCACGAATTTGTTTGACAAAAGCACAATGTTGTGTTTTATTGCGAGTGTAAATAAATATACGTTAACACGTTGCAGTTTGAATAATGTCCTGTATGAACAAAATGACGAGGTATTAAAAACATACAAAACAACATTGTTTCCACTGTTTGATCTCACATTCCAGCATTGCAATCTCAGATTATGTCCCTAAAGATCCCGCGTATAATGTAGTTCCTCATTTATTACATTAATTAAATTGCACGCGAGTTATTTATTTTAATATTCATGCACCGAACCATGACGCCCGCAAGTACATGCATATTACAGAAATCACCGGTGACTGGGGAACATAGGAATTAAGTTGTGCAGGCTATGGCTTTTTAATAGACAGATTAGCATCATGCTACTTCGCTATGATGACTTAAGTTACTTTTCCATTGATTGCACTTGAGCAAACGTCACCAAACCAACCCCACGTCAATCTGATCGTACACCTCCAGTGATTTCCAGGCTTGGAATTGTTCACATGTGTAAAAACTCCTCACCAATACCAGATAATTGTACACATGAAAATACTGTATCTGAGGCAAAGTTGCATAATCGGTGCTCAGTGCTTCTTTTGTTGCATAAGGATACACACCATTTATGAATGAAATTTTCGCATTGCACCTCTCTATGTCTTGTTTTAATAGTCTCTTTATAATCTATTACACTTTGTCTTTTCATGATTTGCATAACAATATAAACAGACATAAATATTTGTTTGTAAAACGACATTCTCTGATAAAAAGTTGTAAACGCCTATGGTAAACACAGCGGTTTTGCCCTCAAAGATGGCGTCTCCGGGGAGGTCACGTGACAATTTTTTTGCCAGTGGGAACTATGTATAAGGTGATAAGGTGAGCGCGAAGGTGAGTAGGCTACATGTACATATTGAAGAGAAGAAAACGGTTTGTGTTTCTTCTGGAAACAACGGACCATATGAGATTCTGCACAGTTCAGCGCACTTGGATCAGCTTACGTAGATCGACTGGTAGAGACTATTTTTCAAAGATGGCTTCTTCCTGTATTCGCGAAGTTGACTGTGTGTATAAAACATCTTCTTATTAAACTGTTTGGACACTGACAAAGTTCTCAATGCTTCGGTTTGTATGTAGGGACCATTATTATGCTATCGTGTTAGTGTGGGGCTATTTTGAGCCTTGTTAGTGGTAATAACAAGCGATTTTTATTTGTCATTACTCTATGGCTAAACTGTTTTTAGAGATAAAACTATTTACATGATTCAGCAATCATGAAAACAAATCTCAGATAACGGTTGAATAGGTAACAATGTGTAATTAAACCAAAGGTTCATTTTGCGCCGGAGTTGTCCTTTAATCTCGATACTCGATAGCTGTAAAAACGTAGTAAAAGTATTCGAGAGATTTCCACCTGCAATGCTAACCATTTCATACGCAAACATGTCAGCCAATCACAGCAGTGGGCGTTTACACTGCGTCTCACAACAACAGACACACCTCTTCAAACAGCGTTCAATCAGGCTAGGAAAAATGCCTTTTATTTCTAAATTATGACACATTTTGATTTAAAAAATCATACGAACATTACAATGGCACCCCAGAAACATTATAAAATAATAAAATAATTCAGTTTGTGACCCATTTAAGGTACATTTGATCAGTTCAAAGTGGGAATCGAACCCTTGTCATTACTAGCGGCTGCTCTAATGTTCCTTCTTAGTGAATTTCCCCACAATCCTCTTTGGCTTTGTGTCTAATGTCTAAATAAAAGTCTAATGTTGGAAATTTCACTTGACATGTCGATTTAATTCAAAATCATTTCAGTTCTCTGTACCAGCCAATCAAACCTACTATCACTGCAAGATCACGAAAGCCCCGACTTTTGATCGCAAACAACACATTTATCGTGTAAGTGAGTCTATGAACTTCACACACATGATCTATCCACCGATCTGTCGATCGTCTTCATCTCTGACTTACTTTCCTCATCTCCAGATTGAGCCGGTCATCACAAACTCCGACCTCGTGCATCATCTGCTGCTGTACCGCTGCCCGCCGAGTGTGACAGAGCCATCCGAAGCGCAATGTTACACAAGATTGAGTATAAATGAGTGTATGGAGACTGTTGCAGTGTGGGGAGTTGGCGGAGGGGTCAGTATCTGTTCAGAAATCAAACATTCTCTTGTCATTTTCACCTCTTGCTTATATTTTCTCATTTTTAAATGACTAAAATGCAGGGATGGGTTTACCATTTTGGGGGCCTCAAGCAAAGTAATATTGAAAACAATTAAGTGAGACATTTATTTATTAAAACTGCATTTCCAAAAATTGTCTACACTTTGGTACTCCCTTAAAGGAGTAGTTCACTTTAAAAAAAAAAAAAACTTTTGCTGATAATTTACTCACCCCCATGTCATCCAAGATGTCCATGTCATTCTTTCTTCAGTCGAAAAAGAAATTAAGGTTTTTGATGAAAACATTCCAGCATTTTTCTCCATATAATGGACTTCAATGGGAACCAAACAGTTCAAGGTCCAAATGAGTTTCAGTGCAGCTTCAAAGGGCTTTAAACGACACCAGACGATGAATAAGGGTCTTATCAAGCGAAACGATCGCTCATTTAAAAAATAAATAAAAAACTTTAAGTTTTATAAGCACAAATGCTCGCCATTCGTTGCATGAACCAAATGACTCGAAAAAAAGATTCGTTCATTTTGATTAACGAGTTCGAACAGGAGAGTCACGAACGCACATCACAGAACAGAGCAAGGCGAGCATTTGTGCTTATAAAACGTAAAGTTTTTTATTTATTTATTAAATGAGCGATTGTTTTGCTTGATAAGACCCTTATTCATCAGCTGGTGTCATTTAAAGCCCTTTGAAGCTGCACTGAAACTCTCATCTGGACCTTCTGCACCTACCCAGTGAAGGCCATTATATGGAGAAAAATCTGGAGAAAACCTGGAATGTTTTCATCAAAAACCTTAATTTCTTTTCCACTAAAGAAAGAAAGACATGGACATCTTGGATGGCATGGGGGTGAGTAAATTATCAGCAAAAGTTTTTTTTAAAAGTGAACTACTCCTTTAAGCTTTAAGATATAAACCTTCTTGGTTTTAAATTCATCAAGAGTCTTAATTTTGTTCATTGTCTTCAATATTACACAGAGTCCATTTAGCTATTAGAAAATAAACCTCTTGGTTTTAGCTTGAACAATTGTCGTCTTATTTTGAAATATGACTAATATCTAATATTCCGATTCTCAAATATGGGTTAGTAGAATCCTTAGTGGTGGCCCTAAAACAACGACACTGCTAATATGGAATATGAGTGATCAAAATATTTCGTTTTTTATATCCCTTTCTTTCAGGATTTTGAACTCCCTGAGATGGCAGGACTTCCAATTGGAGGAAATGTTGGAGATTTTTTCTACAGGCTTGAAGTGCATTACAACAACCCAAATAAAAGTGCAGGTCGAGTTGATAACTCGGGTCTGCGATTCTATTACACATCTGAACTCCGTCAGCATGATGCAGCTATTCTGATGACAGGGCTTAACTTGGGCCCTGGGTACGCCATCCCACCCAAAGCTAAATCCTTCCTCACGTACGGCCTGTGTGACACTGCCTATATTCCACAGGTATGCATGTGTTAGCTACTCACTTTCTCACAATCAAAGGCAGACTCAGCAGGTCACTGGATGATCGCTTGTGTTCTGTTATCTACAGGTTCTGGAGACACCAAATGATCTTCAGGTGTTTTCTGTGATGTTGCACACACACTTGACTGGACGGAAAGTGCGAGTCGGACACTTCAGGTAAATGTATTCGGATCAATAACTGAATTAAAGCTCACTGGAATATCAAAATGAAAAATCATAAAATTAGAGTTTTTTCATTTTTCTAATGAGCCTCTGACCCGGAGAAATCCTTCTAGTTAAAAAAAAAAACTTCTAGTTTCTCTGATCCCTCACTTTATGATCTGTTTCATGTTATGCATGTAGTTTTCTGCCCTATCTGTACTGTCTCTTTGCCTGCTGTCGTGTTTACATACTATAATATTGATCTTAAAATAAACGTATTATTATTATCTTTCATTGCTCAAAATGTCTATAGGAAAAGCAAAACATGTTAAGTATGTTGATGTCTATTTCAGAAGAGAAAAACAGATCGATTTCTTAGCTGCGGATGAAAACTATGATTTTGAATACCAGGAAGTGACAAACTTGGGCAAAACTAAGACAGTGAAGTTGGTGAGTGTAAAATGATGAGGTAAGACCTTTTCGGAACACAAATGAAGATATTTTTTATGAAATCCGAGAGCTTTCTGATCCCACATGGACGGCAACGCAGTTACCACTGTCAAGGCCCAGAAAGGTAGTAAAGACATTGTTCAAATATGTGAAATTAGAGATGGGCGATATGGACTTATACATCACAATATTTTCTGGCATTTATTGCGATAACGATATCAATGACGATATAAATATAATACAAAGTAAAATGTACCCTTCATCAAATTGGCTTCTATAAAATACCAATTACCGTACATAAAATACTTTTTAAAAACAGTACAAATCTAAACATCGTCCCTTGGTACGGATCACTTTGACAGAGAGCGAAACTCTCAAGCGCTCAGTCAGTGTTCGGCGAGATGGGTGGGTGAAAATCTATGTGTGCGTGTACCAGTTCCAGATTGTAGAGGTAATGTTAGTTACTCGTTTAGCGATAAACTTCACCTCGTTATTATGGCGGGAAGACTAATTGTTATCGCGAGGAAAAATTTTACCAGTATATCGCAAACCATAGACATATACACTAGATCTCACCTGGGGGTTCTAAGCATGCGTCAAAACCGCCGCCATCTTGGAACAGGGGTCTTGTCATAGGAAGTAGCTAGGTAACGCTGCTATCTCTGCCTTTACTTCGAATTCATTGATGGTGGCGGACTTTTGTGCAGCGTATGAAGTTCACGGATGAAATCTGAACTAGGAAGAATGTTTTTTTTGTTTTGTTTTTTTAAATAAAAAAAAAAAAAATTCTTTCTGGAATCAATGATAAATACATGTCTGACCGTTGGAACAAACCAAAAAAACAATAAAAATCGCATTAATGATGATTTATGGTGATTTTATTTGCGTTAGACCTGTGTCTACTACATTGACGCTGATGCATTAAAGTGGAGGGGCTCCCCTGTTTCAAGATGGCGGCTCTATTGACGCATTCGTTCTAATGAACTGCCGTATCCAAGGTGAGGTCTAGTGTATAGCTGTGTCTGAAACCGCTCACTCGTTCACTCATTCACTAATCCCTATATAGTGTATGGCATTTGAGTGCACTATATCTGCAAGGAGTGAAGGAGATGAAGTGAGTGAATTCGGACGCTGACGTTTACACTGTGCGTCGGAGAGTTGGAGCTGTCGCAGAAAAGGCTTCGTCACGCGTACTGATAAAACTCCTTATATCTTACATTACCTAGTTTATAAAATAATATTAACAACAATAACAATCATAATGACTTTATTTTGTAATTATACCTCCGTGCCAGCTTTGTAGTTTCATCGACTGAAATTGTACATTAACTCTCACGTTCACAGATGACGTGTCGTCGAGCGCCCTCCGGCGACCGTTATTATGTTCAAAACGACGATTAACGGATATTTTTCAAATCCTCCACTGGATGTAATGTAATCTCTGGTTTAAACTTGCTCGCGCCGAACTTTCATGCACGCTCAGTTCTCTCCGCATTGGATTGTGGGAAATAGGGCTTCAGCGAGTGTACATCGAATGTACACTCGAATTCAGAGAGGATTGTGGGTAAAAGTAGTGAATGAATGTAGGGAATGATCGTTCACTCAGAATTCGGACACCACTACAAAATGGCCGACACCCGATATAGTGCACTATTTAGTGGATAGGGAGCGATTTCAGACACAGCTTATATGTCTATGATCGCAAACGATGATATACCGCCCATCCCTAAACACCACGACGCATGCGTGTGATGCTGACGCAGGAGCCGGCGTTTTGACGTAACCGGAAACGCTGCACTGTGTTTACAACGTGAACAGCGCCCGAGACATAACATTAAATCATTGCTTCATAACATTAAAGTTGAACCGCTGTCTTTACTACCTTTATAGGCCTTGAAAGTGGTAATAACGTTGCAGTTTCATCAAAAATGCGTATTAATTTGCATAATTTGTGTTTTGAAGATGAACGAAAGTCTTACGGGTTTGGAAAGATGTTATTTTTGGGAGTACTATCCCTTTAACATGGTGCTGCTCACTTTACAGGGATTTAAATACAATGCCATACATCATGCTTATAGTCGAGTCAAAAACAATGGTCTTGTCTTGTCTAAAGGAGGTTTAGTTATTAATTCATAATTATTATAAGTATTAAGCAAAATAAAACATCTCTTTTCTCTTTTAGGGTGACAAATTGCTGGTGGAGTGTACTTATAATACTGAAACCCGCACCACACTCACATGGGTTGGTACAACTATCTAACTTTTCTTCATGCAACTTCACATTTCAACTGCTTCTTTACATTGAAATGTCTTTTGTGTGTGTGTGTGTTTTGCCCACAGGGGGGGCTCTCGACTTCAGAAGAGATGTGTTTGGCTTTCCTCTTCTACTATCCAGCTATGAATCTGAGCGCCTGTGCGAGCTTCCCTAATTTAACCACTTTAAGATCTGAGATGGGAACACCAAGTCAAAAGTAATTCACTTATAAACACTAGTGTCATCCAAATGTGATCCATTTAGCCCCAATAATGACTTTGGCTTTTATTTGATAATTGCAGTGCTTGGCTCAACATGATGAACAACATGATCTGGAATGACACGTCTATCAATAAATACCAACAAACACTGAAGAAAATCGATCAGCTTGTCATAATTGCGGATTCATTTGTAAGTGTCCACACCTCTACAACATGCATCAACCTCTCATTTTTCTAAGTTACCGCCTAACAGTGTGGTGAATGTGTATTCCCAGAAAAACATATCACTCAACCAAGGGATGATTCCTGATCTCAAAGTCATGCCGTCTGAACCCTGCATGAGCGCTTGTGCCATCAAAAGTCTTGCTCTGATATCATTGCTCCTCTGTTTGGCAGTGAATTGGGCTTTATGAAAAGCTCATGCAAAATACTAAACCTGATGTAACCTGGTGTTCTGTCAGTGTCTTATTAAAAGTCAATCAGTCTAGATCAGGAGCTCAAGGCAGCTCCACCCTCAATAACAACCAGAGGGAAATCCATTCTAAACAATTAGTGTCATATCAGGGAATGGCAAAGGTGTGATTTTCAGGCCTAGAAAAATCATAATTAATAAAATCTCAAATGGTCATGGAAAAGTCTATATTCAATATGAATTTTTCTAATATATCATTTTCATTGCATCTTAAATAAATAAACACAATACAACTACACTGACATAAAAATAACATGCATTCATGCTGACATTTTTCTGCAAAAACTTTAAAAAGAGAACTCAATGGCTTGATTATACCTTTTCTAACATGTTTTCAATTTCAGAATTAAAATGTATTGTGATTTTTGTTGGGCAAAGTAGAAAATTGGGTGTAACTGTTGTTATATAATTTAATAAAAAATATAATTAAAAGGCTAAAAAAAAGAATTTTTATTGTAATGTTGTTCAATATCAATATGGTCTGCACGTTTTTTTTTTTTTGTTTGTTTTTTTGTAGCCAAGACTTTGTACTGTAGCCGAGAAATTTTCACAGGAGCAAATCCTGGTCTCCGTATAGGTATAACATGCCATTTTTTGTTAGTGTGTAAGTAAGTTACTTACATGAATGATGAAGTAGTAACCTGTTGCGCAATGCTTGTTTGACAGTCACAGCGGGCACGCCCTTGCCGCCCGATTCATCTTCAGGTTATTGGCTTTATAAAAGCTGATGTGAAAAATCAACGGGCATTACAGCAGCAGAACTTCTTCAAGACCTTTCTTTTACTGTCTATGATCTAGACATGTCGCGCGCATGTTCCGTCACTCCACCGAACTTCTCGTGGGTCCAACCTCAGAAACTCGCCGGACTGGCGTGTCCTTCAGAGGCTCAGCATTTCAAGTTCCTGGTGGAGAATGGCATCAAACACCTGGTGTGCTTGTTAGAATCGATCCCACCGAATTATAAGGTCTGTCCAGAGCTCATCCTGCATCACATCAGCATAGTGGACTTCACGCCACCGAGTCTGGCTCAAATACTGCGATTCCTGAGCATCGTGGAGGAAGCCAATGCTAAAGGACAGGTGAGGGTGGAAAACACTTTTATAGTTAATAGATCCACGATCGGATTAAAAGCCAAAAGCGTAATTTTTACGTTTTTTGGGGGGGACATTTCTACGTAAAAAAAGTATAGTCGTACAAAAAAAATAATAAAATAAAATCATAAATGAATGCAATTGGTCGATGAGTGAAACGCTGAGAAAAGTGACGGTAGACACGTGATACCGCTGAGTGCTTGAGCTACCGATACTTTACTGTCTCTTGTCGTGTTGTCAACTTATACCTTTTACCCATGGTAAATTTGTAAGACATAATCTGAAATTGAACTAACACACTCACACACATATATAATATAAAATATTCAATTAGTAGTATAGACCACTTATACGACAAAGATATTTAAATTCATATAAGTTGGATCTATGTCCATTTGTATTCTTTTTCGTTTTATGCAATATACACATAATCAAAATCAATTTTTGTATTATTAAAATGCTTAAAAGGCCCGTTCCGTTCACACCAAGAAAGATAACTAAAGATAACGACAAAAAAAAAAAATAAATAAAACGACAAAGATATAGTTATATAGTTAAACGGTTGTGTTGTAAAACATATTTATTGTAATGTAATAAGTTCTACTTATCTGTTATGTAGTGTTTTAATGCCCTATGTAAAAATATCATGGATCAACAAAATATTAAATGTAGGCTATTCATAAACTGTTGTCAACCTGATGAAACCTGATTTTGGCTCTTTCTCGTCCTCAGGGTGTTGCGGTTCACTGTATGCATGGTCATGGCAGGACAGGGACCATGCTAGCCTGCTATCTGGTGAAAACAAGGAACATCTCGGGTCTGGAAGCCATCAAAGAAATCCGCAGACTTCGGAAAGGGTCCATTGAGACAGAAGACCAGGAGAAAGTAGTGATAGAGTTTCACAAATACATTCAAAACTGTTCTCTAAAACATTAAATCTCCACACTCACATTTATATTCTACATTGACAGATGTCTTCTTTGATCCATGTTCTTCACCAGGTGTTAAATCTTTCTCTCTCACACACACTTGTGTAACCTAACCTACTCTTTAGATAACCGATGATTTGGGTGTGTTGGTTAATACAGAAAACATGAATTTGATAAGCTGTACTCCTACCTTTATAAAATAACTCTGATATTAATACACAATGCAGATTAGGATCATGTTACATGAAGTCTACTTCTATTTAACAGTCCAGTTAATCTTGAATGCAATGCTAATTGGGTCTATAATGCTTTTGTTTGTATTCAGATCTAATGATTGATTAAAAAATGCATTAAAAAGTAACGCTCATTCACAACAGCTTGATTTCACCTCTTCCAATTTCCTTTTCTAAATTAAAATCTATTGTGATGTTTGTGGGGCAAAGTAGAAAAACGGGTATAACTTTCCTGATATTACAATGAAAGTATGATTAAAAGGCTTGAAATTATAAATTAAATATAAAATAATATAATCAAACCCTTAATTTATTATGTTTTTTTTTGCTTAATATATAAAATTTAAACAATTGCTACAAAATATAAATATTTTGACCGTTTTTTTTGTAAAATAACAGAAACATAATTTTAATACTGAAATAGGCAACATATATTTTACCGTTTTCCCCGTAAAATATCGACTGAAATTAAATAAAAATATAATTAAAACAAATAAAAAATTAATTATTGTGCTAGCATAATCAACATAATATAAATAAACATATAGGCCTATATTTAAATATGATGAATGTTTCACACAAAATAGACACTTCTTCAGCTTTTTTTGTAAAATCCGTATTTATTTATGATTTACAAAAGCCTATGTAACAACCATTAAAATGAATCAAATAAATTCATCTTTAACCTAAAATGTGTGTGCATATGTGTCAGTTTATGTTTCTCAAAGTGGCAAAAAAGAAAGGATATTGACATTACCCTTATGCATCATTTGAATGTACAAAGTCTGTGTTTTCTGGAAAATTATTTACACAGGCGCCAACAGGTCTAAACTATGAATGAAAAGACACAGGGGCTTAAAAACTGAAGAGACAAGACCAGATCCTGGATTTAAATAAACATCTGCAATACTGAGCTAAGGGAAGCCGTTTAATGCACCATGAAACAGTGAATAGTGACTCGTTTCTCACGTTTGTCGCTCATCCGTCAAATTTAACCTGCAGACTTATAAATACAAACAAATCTGTCACTAGATCAATAGGTTCAAATAAATACCTGCTAATCAAAAGGCTCCTGCATCTCATTTCCACAAACCTCTTTATTTAAATCATCTCTTTTTAACATTATGCTACCATCAAACTTTGTTTTCGTCAACGTCAGAACTGTGGACAACACGTCGTCCGGATCAGTTAAACACACAAAAAAAAAGGAAAATCTGGCAATTAGAAAATTCTAAACATTTTATAAAAGTGGTAAACCTCAGCGCTCTTACGGAATGACAGACGATGCAGCAAAAATATTCAAGAAAAAAAAAAAAAAACGACTACATTCTCAAAAGGAAAAACTGAATTTCACAAATGGTGCTAACAAGGTTACGAGAGCTCATTTCTGAGCGAATGCAGACACGAGACGTGGCGGAAAGGTGCCCGTGTATCCATGAACGCGGAAGAACCAGCTGGAAAAGATAAAATGAAATAAAGAGTGCGACAAGAAAACCGCGAGCCTCCTATACAACTTTCGTTCACACGCTACTATTCAATAATACACCGGGACCGACACGGACCCTGATCTGTACGGAGAGCGGTTAACGTTGCACTTACTTTCAAAAGAAAAGAAAACAGAGGAAAGAAGTAGAAAGAGAATAAAATAACACCATAAAATATCCCACTTTACTGCCTATTAAAAAAAATAAAATGAGCAAAAAATGCGTCATTTTTCAATAACATTTCACAAACAAAAATATACCCCCTTCATGTCATTTCAATTCTCTTACTAATATAATTAAAACAATTTACAGTGCTTTATTATAATATATCTTTCGAGGGAATTTATCTCTTATTGCAGCTAAATGATACTTAGTCGTTGAGTTATTCAATAAAACCCAAAAAGTATGTTTGGAAATAACTGGGAAGCCAAAGCTGGATGCGTTTTGAAATTGTGTGTGTTTTTTCTTCTTCCAAGGATGGATCACGTGTTGGCAATTAGTCCGGCTAGGGCTCTTCGCTACTGCTTTATGTTCAGTTCGTTCTCCAGTTCCATGAGCTTCCGGGACGCTTTCACTTTATTCGACACTTCCTTTCCCTGTGAGAAGAGTCTCTGGCGCTCCTTAAATGACATGTTTTCTGGAGCTCCGCCTATTGTGTTCTCCTGATCGGGGCCGCTGCAAATCAAACACAGTCATGTGTGAGCAATGCGGGCTTTAAAGGAATAGTTCATAGTCTGGTCAGTCTGGTCTGGCAAAGCGTCATAGACAAATCATTTCCAGAGGGGCGTCACCAACGAACGTCGCGGATAGACCTAAAACCAATCAGAGCGATGAAGGAGATGACATATGCAGAGCGGTGGAGAAACATCTCAGAGAGTTGCTCGTTTTTTAACAAAAAGGAAACGTTTAAATCGCTTAAAACAGACGCGATAGCCGATTCGAACGAGTGATGTCCGACGGCGGCATCCATCTTTGTAATGTAAGCTACAAAATCTGCTTTAAAATCCCAGCGCTATCGTCATCGTGTAAAGCCCGCCCCAACGCTTCTGATTGGTTCCGCGAATTCGACGGATTGGAAATGGGCTTGAATGAGCTCTTTGCTATAAATCTAAATTTGCTGGAATTTGTCTGGGTTTCCCCAGGCTAGATAGATCACCCAAAAATGAAAATTCGGTCAGTATTTACTCGCCCTCATGTTTTCCAGCCTCATAAGACCTTCGTTCATCTTCGTACATGAATTAAAATACTTTGAAACTTGCCAGCCCCGGAAAGTTATTAAAGACGTCGTTAAAATAGTCCGAGTGACCACAGTGGCTCAATCTTAGGTTTATCAATCGACGAGAATACTTTTTATGCAAAAACAAACATAAATAACGACTTTATTTCAACTATTCGTTTCCTTCTCTTTGCGCCTCTAGTAAGTTAAACTAGTGTGATAGCGTAGAGCTACGTCACGCATAGGCTCACTATTGGCTGACGCTGGTCATGTGTGTGTGATGCGTGTGACGTACAACAACAGATGCTTATGCTATTAAACTAGTGAACTAACTCGAGGCGCACAGAGATGGAAATGAATAGTTGAAATAAAGTCGTTATTTTTGTTTGTTTTTGCACACAAAAAGTGTTCTCGTCGCTTGATAAAGTTAAGATTGAGCCACTGTAGTCTCTCGGACTATTTTAACGATGTCTTTAATAACTTTTCGAGGCTGGAAAGTTTCAATCCTTCAAGAAGCCAATGGACTAGTATGGAGGAGTGATCCAGCTCTCAAGATTTCATCAAAAATATCTTAATTCACGTTCGGAAGACGAACGAAGGCCTTACGAGGTTGGAACAACATGGGTGAGTAAATACTGACAGAATTTTCATTTTTGGGTGAACTATCCCTTTAAGAAATTATTCACCCGCTATTATTACTCGCGCTCATGTGGAACACAAAAGGATAGAATACAAATTTCATCCATTTTCCGACTTAAATATTGCATATCAAACTGTATGGAAGCTTTTATTTTTCACATATTTTTGGTCGCAATTGCGATTCAGGCTTTTTTTTCTCGGAATGCAATTAAAAAAGGTAATTGTGACTTTTTCCTCGATTCATACTTTATCAAACAATTGCGAGTTTGTATCGCAATTCTGACTCAGAATTACACGTTATGAACTGGCTAAATAGTAATAAAATCACATTTGACTTGCAATTAGTCAAAAAAATTCTCACAATTGCTAGAAAATTATGAGATAAACTACTATTTAAAAAGGCTTTTGGAATTTCAGGATAAACAGTGGAAACAGTTTTTATATCGCAATTCCAAGTTTATAACTTTTCATTTCACAGTTCTGACTTTTTACTTAGTTAAGCATTTATATCTTGCAATTCTGAGAAAAAAAACGTCCCAATTACGAGATATAAACTCATAACTGCAAGAAAAAAGTCTGTATAAATCACAATTACCTTTATATATTTTTATTCCGAGGCTGAAACACGCTTCCATAGTATCATGCCAGGTTTATAATATATATAAAAACATCATTTTTTGTGTTCCTTAGTAGAGAAATTAAATTACGTGGGTTTGGAATGGCATAAGAGTGAGTAAATGATGACTGACTTTTCATTTTGGGTAAACTAATCCTTTAACTGTCCACAAACAGGTCCAAGATAGTTTTGCAATCAAAAACATCATTGCAAGCCTTGATAAATGTCCTAAGTAGACAGGTTCGTCTGTGTGTTTCACCACACCCACTGCTGAAGGGTTAATGATGTTTGTAGAGGATTACAGGAAAACCACAGCCTATGGTCCAACCCCAGCATGACATCTTTGGTTTAAATGCATCATACAAACATTCTGGGTTTTAAGAAACATTAAAAGTGCATGATTGCGCTACTCACCCTTTCATCCACTTCTCTCTCGGGTCATTGTAAACTTCTCCTGATCCTAGTCCTGTTGTGCTTCCAGTGTACGAATTAAATCCTGTTTTAATTTGGCCAAACGGTAAAAACAATGTGAAATTCACATGAAACATCAAGAATATCATTTCAAGAGCGATTAGCAAGAAAATTGCAAAAGCTGCTGGGCTCTTAATGATGGTGAACAGTATATATAATATAGATTTTAGTGGTGTCAAATTAATTAACCATGATTAACATAAGTTTGTAAATGTGTGTGTGTGATGAATAATGTTAGATGCGATATATTTATATATATATGAATATAATACATTTATATATAAATATATTGCGCAATACGTCATTTTTGTTGCCTTTAAAACCCCACATCCCCATCATAGACCCTTAAATGTGTTTACTATGAAGATCGCTCAGTTCAACCGTACACTAGCCCAGCAACTTGTGTTCTCCAAACGACTCCACAGACCAGAAGCTGAACAGCGAGAGGAAAGCTTGTTTAGTTAGTGTTAAAGCATTCCAAAGCACACCTGACACAAGGTCTGTGGATCACAGGTCAAAGGTGGAGGTCAAGCGCCAGCTGCTTCTAAACTCGTCCGGCGTTGAGGAACGTCTCGTCAGCAAGACGCTCCCCAGCTCCGATACGACTGGCCTTCACTGCGACCCCCACCGCTGACCTACCGTAGGCGTCATCTATAAGGCTCACGTGTCCTTGTGTCTGTCTGGTGAAGGGGCGGTCCGGATTGACCCGGGGAACGCCAGTTTGCTTCTAAGCAGTGATGTGCGAGAGCACCACCGCGATCCAAATGCATGTTGACGGTTTCACTGATTGACTGATAATGGAATGAGTTTGGGCCGGAGGGAGAAAGACACAAACACATTGACTTGTGAACCAAAAAAACTAAACAAAAAACCTTCTCCACTGGTGACAACCAAGGACTTCAAGAGCAAAACAGGGCAGCTGTGGTTCAGCCGAAAGCAAAAACAAGCACATAGCCAGAAGAAAAGGCCAAATGTGTTTTATATTGTGGTTTTGAATGCAATACAAAATATGCAGGGAAAGTCTGTAATTGTTTGTATGTTTGCACAGAGCTGTTCAGTTTGTATTGATAAAACCTGGAAGAGAATGAGCATTGATTCCCTTCAAGGATTTCTT
This sequence comes from Pimephales promelas, assembly GCF_016745375.1. The sequence goes on from NW_024121432.1 coordinate 5,642,468, forward strand.
TTTGAAGTTGGTTTTTGATTAATGAGCAAGACAAGATCTGTGGTTCACATTACTTTGAGGGTTTTTTTGTTTTGTTGTGAAACATGAATTGCAGAGTCAGATATTTTGAAACCATAGAGTGCTTTAGAAATGCAAAGTTCGCAATTCATCAAGCATGTAAACTCACATTTTGGTAGTAGTTGTAGTCCTTATGTGCCTCTACACTGTCAAATATTTTACCTTTAGAAGTACAAAAGCTTGTTTGAAACAATGTTAAATAAACTATTTTCAAATAATATAAGTATAACACTAGTTTTAAAATGTATTAAGTTATAGTCTAAACAGTTTCGCAATATTTCTATATCAATTTCAAATTCATATAGATGCTAATTTCAAATTCAGTTTTTCCTTAATAAAAAAATTATATCTTTGAAAAATATGCATATATATATATATATATATGCGCATGCTTTTCAAAGATAAAGTTGTTGTAGTCCTTATGTTATTAAATTCTTATTTTTATTTATTTAATTATGATAATTCAAATATAATGCATATATATATATATATATATATATATATATATATATATATAAAATGGATTATATTTTAATTAACATAATTAAATAAAAATAATAATTTAATAACAGGTGCATATTAATACCTTAGAGTAGGTAAATGTACACCACACTTAAGGTATTAGTATGAACTTTTTAAGGGTACATAAATAAATAACTGTCCCGGTGACAAGCTGCTGTACCCATAAAGGTACAATTTTTGTTCAAAAAACAATGTTGTGAAATTTCAAAGTAATGTTGACCAAACACCTTTTTACTCAAATCAAAAGATGCTTTCTAAAAACCAATTAAAGATCCCCAAGGAAATGCATGGCGAATAAGCCTACAAACTGACATCATGACTGAACAACTCGACAGTTTTTACTAAATTTTCTGATTTTGATAATGAACTTTTTTTTAACAATAAAACAGAAAATCAACATTAAAGGCTTAAAGTCCACAGATAATGATCCTTTTTTGCTCAGAGACTTGGTTGTTCCAGCAGGTCGGCGCACCTTCTCAGAGAAGGTGATGGGAGGGGCTGTGGAATCCCATGATTCCATGCGGCCCAGTGTGAGAGGAAGCAGGGGAGGGTGGGTGGAGCCAAGCAAATGATAATGGAAAAGACACATCCATATAAAGACAAACTGGACAGCAAGACAGCAGACAGACAGAATATAAGAGTGAGAACTACAACACGTCTGAAACCAAGCTAAATCAATATTGCATCAGCACTAAATCTGTTCCAAAACCAGTGAGCTGCCTTCTACGCTATCTCCACAAAGATAGCATCTTAGTGTAAAAATCTAATACACAATTTATGTTACACATTAATATTGGTTAAAACAGTTCAAGTAAATCAAACAAATCTAAATTATATTTTTCAGTAATCAATTAAATATTTATTTATCATTTTTATATTTATTATTATACATTTAATTATTATCTAAATTGTATTTTTAAATGGTTTGAGCCATGAAAGAAATATAATATGTATTACATAATTAACATTTAAAATGTTAAATGTCAATTAGTATACATGCACATTATCATTATCTACGTGTTATTTTCATTTGATATTTTTCAGTAATAAATTAAATATTTATAATTAACATTTAATTTACTAAACACACATTATTATAATACATGCATTTATTGTTGATTATTATCATTATTACCATATTTAACATATCCCTAGACTTGTCCATCATCTTAGATTTACCTTTTTTTTTTATCTCATGGAAAGACAAAGTTTAGAAGACAACGTGTACCTGCAATGCATTTTGTCTAAATAAGCAGCTTACTAGGTTTTGGAACTGAGTGTAAACATAAAGATAACAACCAAAGGGTGTGTATAAAACAATGGTTTTGGGTCCATGAGGCTTCAGCAGTGTTGCAGACAGAAATAAGGACATTTATATGGTAAGAGACGCATTAAGCAAAGCAGCAGCAATTGATTCATGGCTTAAATAAAGCTTCATTCAGTCTGAGCAGGGAGAAGTGCCGTGCTTTTTATTGGCTGATTAATGCAAAGTTAGTTCCTCGGTAAGCGTAAATGCAATTCTGATCACAACAGGCCCCAATGACATTAGGTGGAGGGAAGCTTTGTGCAGATTACATGCAAGGTCAGATACACTGGGCATCTTTGTGCAATAGGCTTGAACAGCTTTTTTTGCACATGACTGTTTAAGAGCATCACATCTGTTGCAAAGTCACTCAAAATAAGTACGTACTAAAATAAAAAAATATACAATCAAGTTTGAAAAAGTAAAACAACGACTTTGTTATTTTATCAAAATATGAATCAACTATAACATAACATAAAATATGAATATAATAAAATATTTATTTAAAATTTTACTCATGTATCGTAAGGAAGCGTGTTGCATTCACTTGAGGAAACAAAATCTACTGTTTTTCTGAATTAACAAGTTAATTATCTCATGGAAAAAAAGTTTTTGCTCTGTTTTTCCTGACTTTTTGAGATAATCAAGTCATTAATTCAGAAAAAAAAATTTCCATGAAAAATTATCTTGTAATTCTGAGATAATTAACTAGTTAATTCAGAAAAAAGAGCAAAACCTTTTTTCCATGAAAAATTATCTTGTAATTCTGAGATAATTAACTAGCTAATTCTGAAAAACAGAGCAAAAAATTTTTTCCATGAAAAATTCTCTTAATTCTGAGATAATTAATGAGTTCATTATATCAGAATTAAGAGATAATTTTTCATGGAAAAAAAGTTTTGCTCTGTTTTTCTGATTAATTAATTCAGAAAAACAGAGTAGATTTTTTTCTTAAAGTGAATGCAATACACTTCCATAGTATAAATATTTAAAATATTTTTTTTTTATAAAATATAATAATTATAATCATTGTTTTGCATCATTTTCAAAAGGTACAATTATTTTCCTTAGGGAAAAAAAATTACTAAGTGCAACATCAGCAAAATTTTTTTTTAAACAGGTTTGACTTGGCAGTGATTTAAATGCTTAACACTTGAGGGAGCCAAACCCTAAAAAAAACTTTAAATTCTATCAGGACTGTACGCGCCAAGATTGCTAAAGATACAAGTAAAACAACTTCAGATGGATTTTAAACAGTCAAGCACAAGAAAAGCGCCTCATCCAACAGATCTTTTCCCCGTTGCCAAGTGTAAACAAGACTGAGGAGAGGTGCAGCGTTGAGCCCACCACTGCAAGTGACAAGAAGCCAGTGTCTCGTTCCCTGAGCTGGTAATGTTCGAGCATGGGGTCTGGCCGCTGTGACCCGGGCCTACCCCAAAAGCACATCACACACACATGAAACGGCTGGCAACACCAACAGTACTTGGACTGATTTTGGACCGCACAGCGAATCACGAGGTCTACTGACTGCTTGTACGGCGCTAGGATGATTCGAGGAAGAGGAATCGGGGAGAATAGGTGATCGGAAAACAAACAAACAAAAAACTATTTGCTATTTTAAAGGAACATTATGGGTTTAATACAAGATGAACTCAGTTGATAGCATTTGTTGTATAAAATAAGTCTGATAACTTAGTAAAAAATAAAAAAGAATGACAGTAATTGTAACAACAAATTGCATTTAAGTTATGGTTTAAGTTATGTTGTTCTGCTGATTCAAGGAGACGGTCCTGAACGACTCGTGTAAAATTACACCAACCTTGCTGGTATTCTTGTGAGAACAGTTGGCAGGCTTTTTACAGTAATGTCATCATGACAACAAAGTTTGGATACAACTTTACATAGACAATGTGTAAAGTTATACTCCTTCCACTTCTTTCTGATTATTATACACTGTAAAAATGAATATGCTTTATCTAAATAAATAAAAAATGTGGCAACAGATTACAAGCAATACTATTAAATAAATTTAACAAATAAGAATTGAGTAATAATTAATCAAATTAATTCCTTGAAAGTTAACCATTTAAAATGAGTAAAACTTACAACAACAAAAAAAAAACATAAATTGAAGTCACCATTATGGTGATCGGTGTTTGTTTTAAAATTCTGGTTTTCTCCTTTAGTGATTCTGCTTGTTAACATCATTTGTCTTCAATGTTAGCAATATAAAATAAAGAGTTCTTAATTAATCTTTGACGTCTGTCTGTTAGTGAGATATTTTTGTTAATTTTTTTAGTGTAAACTTTACTAATTTTAAATGGTTAACTTTTTTTAAGGAATAATTTGATTAATTATAACTGAATTCTAATTTGTTAAATTGAATTAATAATATTGCTTGTAATCTGTTGCCACAATTCTACTGATACAGTGTACATGTTGAAAAACAAAAAAAATCTTTCTTATAAATCTTTGACATAAAGATCAAAAGAGAAGCATTAAAAATAACTTTATTTTCATAACTTTTTAGTCGCAAATGCATCCATGCCGAATAACAGAATTGATTTCTTTGAAAACAAAACAAATCTCACTGACCCCAAACTTTTGAGTCGTAGTTTAAAAAAAAAGAAAGAAACGAGTCGATATTATTTTCTAAGATAAAATGCTGTCAAACTGAGCTCAACTTGTACTGAACCCAGAATATTCCTGCAAAAGTAAAAAAAAAAGAGGATAAAAACCAGGACATTCGATTCGATTGATTGGCTATGATACTACGTCAATTTACAGATAGAAAGGTAGAGGGAATATGGAAAATGTAGAGCGCTGAGTCTCCGTTGGAAAACAGGAAAAGGAACAAACGAACACCCAAAAAAACCAAAACATGTAAACGAATAACCCAATAACAAACGGAGGACGAGTGGGCTGAGGTCGGGCCCTCGTCTCTCCTCGGCGTCTCTACCTTTCGAGTCGGCTGACGGGATGAAGCTGGGTTTGGTGGGAGGGAGAGGGGGCTGCCCTGCCTTGAGAGCAGTACTGTTGGCATTGGCCGCTGTGGGCAGCTGGAATGAGTTGGACAGAAAGATGCCATCTGAGACGGGACGGGGCTTGCGCGCGGTTGGCGGCGGCTGGGGCTTTTGGGCGGGCGGAAGGTCACCGTAGGACTTCCGGGTGGCCGAGAGCTTAACCTGACCTGTTAGGCCCGCGTCCTCCTCATCCTCCTCCTCGTCATTGTACGAGACAAACTTGGCAGTGTATATGGTGTCGGGGGAGGCGACCTGGGTTTTGAGGTAGGAGGTGTTTCTCTGAGGCGGGGGCGGAGGGGCGCTGTTGTTGATGTTAGTGGTGGGGGTGCTTGCGGGTGAAGGGGGCTGGTAGTCCCGGGGAAGGGGAGGTCTGTACAGACCAGGCTCGTCTGGCGTTAGCAGCTTACGCTCGGCTTCCTCGTGCTGCCGGCGCCGCCCTGCCTCCAGGCGGGTGTAGTACTCTTCCTCCTGTCTCCTCTGAAGGGGGAACATGGGAAGAGCTGGTTAGAGCTGCCTTCGCTAGCCTGCTCCGCTCACATTGACCACCAGGGGCACCGGCGTGTCCTGGGTCAAAGCTAACGGTACTCTGGCTAATGGATGCACCAATGTAGTAAAGCTACATTGTAGAAGAAGAAATGTGTTTGCTGATGTGATGTAATGTGTTTCTGAGTGAATCAAGTTGCTAAAACTTACTCCTGCATGTTTGGGGAAAGTGGGCCAGTGGCTTTAACAAACAGTCTACACTGCAAGCAAGCAAGCAAAGGCACAAACTAGACACAAAGCAACAATATTGCTAGCTTCCATTGTCGCTTTCTGCATAGAGAGCCTTGTTATTTATAATGAGAGTAGTTTTGCAAGTTCAGTGCACGTTGCAGCTTAATTTGGCCAAGAACCACCCATTTAGACAGGAAATGTCAGGCTGATTGACATGAAAAGGGACCAATCACTTACATATACACATTTATAAGCGTTTTAAAGATTTCACTTAAAAGGAATAGTTCACCTTTAAAAAAAAAAACTTTTGCTGATAATTTACTCACCCCCATGTCATCCAAGATGTCCATGTCCTTGTTACTTCAGTCAAAAAGAAATTAAGGTTTTTGATGAAAACATTCCAGGATTTTCTCCATATAATGGACTTCAATGGGAACCAAACGTTTCAAGGTCCAAAAGACAGTTTCAGTGTAAACTGTTCAAAGGGCTTTAAGCGATTTCAGACGATGAATAAGGGTCTTATCAAGCGAAACGATCACTCATTTAAAAAAAACGAAAACAACAACAAAGTTTAAGTTTTATAAACTCAAATGGTCGCCTTGCTCTGTTCTGTGATCGTGACTCTCCTGTTCGAACTCGTTCATCAAAATTAACAAATCTTTTCCCGAGTCAATTCGTTCATTTCGTTCGTTGAATGAACCAAAAAGATTCGTTCATTTTGATAAACGAGTTCGAACAGGAGAGTCACAAACGCGCATCACAGAACAAAACAAGGCGACCATTTGAGCTTATAAAATTTACACTTTATTTTTTTTTTAAATGAGTGATTGTTTCGCTTGATAAGACCCTTATTCATCGTCTGGAATCGTTTAAAGCCCTTTTAACAGTTTGCAGTTTGTACTGAAACTGTTTTTTAGACCTTGAACCGTTTGGTTCCCATTGAAGTCCATTATATGGAGAAAAATCTTGGAATGTTTTCATCATAAACCTTAATTTCTTTTCGACTAAAGAAAGAATGACATGGATATCTTGGATGACATGGGGATGAGTAAATTATCAGCAAAACGTTTTTTTTTTGAAAAGTGAACTACTTTAAGGGTACATTTACATGACAACGATGTACTGAAAATGGAAACGTTTTTTCTTTGTACAGATGACGTTATCTAGAGGATCCCCATTCACACGGATCAGCAAAAACGACTGCAAACACTGTATTATGCATGCCAGGCCAGTAGTGGTGATGTCATTTTGTAAAGAAAGACGTAATACGCATGTGCATGTCATCACCTTTTTCACAGATTGACGTTTTAGTACTTTACAAGGAGACAATAACGGTATTGTTTTCCCGTTGTAAACCCGGTTTCAAAAGTTTGCGTTTTTAGGCCCCAAAAACACCATTATCACCATCACGTAAAAAGTTTTCCATTTTTAGTTGCAAATGGATCCATGAAAACAGCCTCTTAATCTTTCTGAAAAATGCTAACTGTATAAACACAATCTAGTTCAGTTTAGTTGCATTGGGTTGCTTGCTTGCAGTGAAGACATTGCATTTGACTGTAAGCACACCAGATGGCACCAAAGAGGAACAAGTCACTACAGCTGACAGATGCATCTTGTTTTAACTGTAAATGGAAAGACTGGAGCATATGATACTGTTACAAACTCCATGTCTGGCTGGCATTTGGCGGTTTAAAACACCCAGTGGCTGGCTGCTCTGGTCTCTCTGCATGGATCCCCTGGGTTAGTATGCGGTGGGAATGTCTCTCATGAGTGCGTGTGGAGGCAAAACACACATGAGCTAGTTCAATCTGGGACGGCCTCCATGAAAACCAAGGTGGGCCCATTTCCAACAGCACTTCCAAGCAATGTTGTATGGAATGGCAATGGCCGCCCAACAAACTGCTGGATTGTTGTGCAAAGATCTGACATGTGATTCTCATGCGTTTCTTTGAAGGGGATGGGGATACATCACAAACACAGGAGTGGAGATGTTGTGAAGACATGCAGTTGGACATCACAACTGGCCTCGAAAATTACCAGTGGTCTGAAAATGACGCACACAGGCACAAATAAAACTGGATGGTCACATAGTGGGACGATACCGCTCACATTTTAGATGGAGAATGTAAATTCAGACCACTGGTAAGTCAATGACCTGCTGAGGCATTCCAGAAGTGTAACACATGGGAGTTAAACAAACCCAATTTAGCCTTTATCAGTTAACGGTTCATTACTAACTCCAGGACTGCAGTAAACATTATTATTATCATCAGCAAATATAGTATATATACTATACTATATATACATAGATGCACATTATTTTAAATTATACAAGGGGCTGTGATCTTGTACAGTCTGACGTATTAAACATCAGCTGCTGTCTCTAATCACACCCACTTACAAGATCGTGAGGAACCATCCATATGGAAATCAGGCGAAAACCTTGAAAAAGCTTTGCATTAGCATAAAATCATCACATGTCTCCTTCAGATAAATATGTCAAAAGACTGATTCATAAAGTTCCTCACTATAATTACCCTGACTAATAATAGCAAGATTACAGGTCTGAGATATTGTTTTCTATCTGCTGTAGTCGTGACTTGTGTTTAAGGCCTGTTTGAGGGGGGGAAAAGACAAAGATAATCTGCATTCCATATGAAGTATGCTAAAACATGCCTGCAATTGCACATTACACAAAAAAAACTTAACATATGCATGCAGCATTTTATGTCTATGAGTCTTAAATAAATGCATTTAACTACATATAGAAAGTTCCTAGTTGTCGCTGGTCCGTTTCGATCTCAATACCTTCTCCTCGGTCTCTCGTCTGGCTCTCTCCTCCTCTCTCCAGCGTCTCTCCTCCTCCTGTTTGGCTCGTTCTTCTGCTTCACGCTTACGGATTTCCTCCAACTGCTGTTTCCGTCGTCGCTCCTCGTCCTGTAGCTGAGGTGCACAACAATACATAATCAGGTTTAGAGGAAAAACACTGGACCACAGAGAAGATGGATTGGACTGACTGAATTTGCCATTTTAAATCCTGGTGCTAAACCTAAATGATTGACGTAAACCTAAATTGTTCCTAAATTAAAATTAAACTGATGACAACCTTGAAATCTAGAAAAAAAAAAATATTGGTTAATAACTAAATTTCATGTAAATCTAATTCTAAAACTACTGATATACAATCTAGAAAAACTGGCTTTATTAGTTAACTAGTTTTGTTGGTTGATTTTGTGATTTTAACAAACATCCACTACCGTTCAAAAGTTTAAGGTCTATAAGATTTTTTTCTCAAAAGTTTTCTATTTTCAGATAAAAGCATTAAAGTATTCTGGAAAATCTATCTCGGTTTTCACAAAAATATTATGCAGCACAACTGTGTTCAACTTTGATAATAATAAGAAATGTTTCTTAAATGCAAATTAGCATATCAGAATGATTTCTGAAGGATCATGTGACTGAAGTCTGGATTAATGATACAGAAAAGAATCAGCTTTTCGATCATAGGGATACATTTTAAAATACTAAATTCAAAATATGTATTTTAAATGGTAATAATATTTTACAGTATCACTGATTTTACAGTATTGATTAATTAAATGCAGACTTCTTTAAACAAAAAATGAAGAAAAAAAAAATCTTACTGAGCCCAAACATTTTAACTTCCATTTAAACTTATAAACCTATATTTACACATAACATTAAACCAAATAGTACATGTAGCCCTCAAACCGTATTCACTTTATAGCCCTTAATCCTGTAATTGTGGACAAATGTGGGCACAGAGGACTCAGGTGTGATCCTAATTTTTATTTATTATAAATGTTATATCACTGTCTTTGATAAAGTTTTTTCTATCCATTTATGATGTTTTTTTTTTATTTTGGGGGTATTTTTTATTTATTTACTTCAAAAAATACCATATTTTCTATGTAAATTATGCTTATTTTTATGTTGTATTTTTTGTTTTTTTTAACCACATTAAAATATCATTCCAATAAGTTCTTAGAGCTAAAACCTAAAGATGAAGTGACTTTGCTGTCACCTGGCGTCTTATTTTGGCTTATTTTAGGATGCTCTAAATTACAGGTTTTCCCATTCATTTCTATGGGTGACCATTTTTGACCCAAATACAAGTAGTTTTTTTTCACCCACTTAACATTGTAGAATTCAGTCAAAAAAAAATGGTGTGTGTTCAGGAGGCAAACTTAGCAAAAGTAGCCAAGTCTTGTACCGCTTAGATCAAGGGAAGTATTTTTTAAAAATAAATCAAAACTATTTTGCCCACATTTGTCCAGAATACGGTTTTAGTGTTAAAAATATATATTTTTACAGTTTTAACAGTCATCTAGATAAAATGTGTGTAGTTGTTTAATTTATTAATAGCTATAGACTAGCCCGCTGTGATAATTTATATAAAAAGCATCCTGTAATGAATTATCACCAATAAATTAGTTGATGTGATCACTGTGACGAGAGGTATCGTGCATCAAACACAATCACACATTAAAAGAGAACGACATGCACATACACCGCTTCATGCAAAACAACTTACTGACAAAAACGCTTCTACAGATAATCATTTGAAAGGTAATCCAAACACCTCGATCAAACTTCATACACAATACATATACTAAGCTCTTAACAGGTAGGGAAATACAAATCATGGCCATACAACGTTTCCATCAGAAATCAGAAGGAAGAGGACATACACAGAGACATGTCCAGTAGTCAGGAGAGGGGAAGAAGAAACCCAGCACCAAAAACCATGGAGAAACGCAGAATAAAGGAGCGGCAAAGCACCAGGGTCAACACAGACACAGAGAGCAGTGATGAGTGGAGGAAGAAACCGTAATGGAGATCACGGCATGGTGATGAGGCCCACATGCAAGCAAGCTCAGGGCCGGAGAGACCGGGCTGGAAGAAAACATGCTCCAACCCAGCCCTCATGATGACACTGCATTGAAACAACGGCTGCCGAAACCAGCAGAGCTTCATCGTGTTCCCCAAGAAGGATAAAGAACTGTCAAAGCTTTCTTTGGAATGAATTTTGTGGCTTTCTAGATGCAAATGTTCATGTCTAAGCCTTGCACACACTTCCAGACATAAGGTTGCTTTCCTGAGCACATTTAAAGCTGAAGTGTGTGATTTTGTAGTTAATACGGGATAAACTCAAATCGACAGCATTTGTGGCACAAATTGCCACAAAAAATAATTTCAACTTCTCCCTCTTTTTCTTAAAAAAACAAAACCCCAGGGTTACAGTGAAGCACTTACAATGGAAGTGAATGGAGCCCAAGGTTTCAACAGTATAGCCACAACAACGTAAAAAAAAGTTTTAAAATCATAAATCTTACAATGAAGATAAAATGAAGCCTTCAAAACACGGCCTCATTAACTTTAAAAAAAAACAACAACTTTTTTTTTAAGAAAACGAGGGATGAGTCAATTATTAAATTATCTTAATATTTAATTAATTTGATAATCAAAAATAATTATTTGCATCATTTTATTAATCAAAATTAAGCATTCGTAGGTTGATCTGGAGTGAGTTTGGAGGCGAGACCGTTTGCCCAACCAATGAAAGATGAAAACTAGTTTTGAATGTAATAACTACAATACTTAAGCCAGTGTCACAATATAACCTAGCATTAGCTTTAAAAATATATTTTCTACGTCGTCTTTCCTTAAGGATTTATTCGGCTCATTTTTTATTGTTGCAAAGCAGCAGTTTTCCAGTGAAGCACAATGAACATCCCGAGATGGAGTCCCCATGATGGTGTCCCCTGCTTGAAAAAGTGGTACATCTCTCTCAAAATAATACCCATGGGTAAAGGAGCCACCACGGCCGAATGAAGGGAGGGAGGTAGTGAACAAGAGGAGACACAGGTGGAGCCGAAACAGGAAGACAAGTAAAGAGCGTAAAGAACATACCAAGTCTAGTACAGAGATTGCTGGAACAGCAGTCTGCTGCAAGAGAAACAAAAACATACAGAGCAACCAAAGGGGTGGGAGAGAGAATAAATAAAGTAGTAAGAAATAAAGAAAAAGAGGGGTTTTAGAGAAGATAAAAGCAAAAAACAAAACAAAAAACATTGGCGCAGTGGGCCGGGACGTAGTGATGTGTTGCCAGGAACATTCCAGGGCAGTTTGGGTCTGATTAGTGCCAGCGGTCCACTTCTCTCCACAAACACTTGAGCTGGTGAGGAATTTCCCCATCATTCCACGTCCCCCCCACTGAAGCACTGGCAATATTTTCCTTCAAACACACAGGATTGTGTTGACCTTCCCTTAGACGGCTCGACCTGCCAACTCCTCAGGGATGGAGCGATATCAAAGTTAGCTTTGAGGACTGTGCTGCACACAGCAGAATCTCAGGTGAACGCTATGCTACGGCAGGTGTTGGGAAACGTTAGTGGACTTCAGGGGGCTGACGTTTGTGCTAGCACTGAATATCTTAGAGACTTGGAAAGCACAAAAAAGCCATTTGGGAATAACACACAAACCAGCCCACCAAGAAGACAAGAGCCTGAATTAGGGGTGTGCGATATGACGATTTTTAATCGTGGACGATTAAAATGTCTCCACGATCTGCTTTTGAAGAAATATCGTAGTATCGTGTTACAGTGCATTCTATCAGTTCAGTTCTGGCGCCTCCGTCTCTCAGCTGTACAACGCGACGTAGCCTACACATGATCACACGTTAGGAATAGGTACGGGACACCGCAATTCACAAAAGTTCATTATTTGCATAAGCCTTGCCAGTTAAACATTTAATTCACGCGCTGATGCGCTGTTCTAACGTGCGCTTTCCTGACCGCATATACCCCCGACAATCACAGGCACTAGAAGCCTGTCAAACAGCGCCTGAATACTGGACTAAGTTCTCTTATTAAGCTAATACTGTTAAATACACACAATGTTTACATAAACAGGCTATGTCTAAAGTGAAAGCAAACATTTGAGAGAATATCTGGTGTAATATGCGTCTATATTAAACGCGTCGCGTGCTGGTCTAAAAGCAACAGGAATAAATAGTAGCCTACTGCCGCTTGTCCTTAAAGGGATAGTTCACAAAAAAAAAAAAAAAAAAAAAAAATCCGTCATTATTTACTCACTCTAATGTTGTTCCAAACCTGTATTAATTTCTTTCTTGTGCTGAACACAAAAGACATTTTTTTTTTAATGTGGGTAACCAAACAGTTGCTGGTCCCCATTAACTTCCAGGAGAGAACCTATAAAAAAAAACTATAAGGGGACCAGCAACTGTTCGGTTACCCACATTATTCAAAATAACTTTTATTTTCAACAGAAGAAAGAAACTTATTCGGGTTTAAAACATCTTGAGAGAGTAAATTAAGACGATTTTCATTTTTGAGGGAACTATCCCTTCAGTGTCAATAAAAAAAAAAAAAACACAAGGAGAAAATCACTCACTGACTGAGAACTTTAATATATCTTTAATAAGTATCAATTTATTCAGTGAAGTCTATGTAGTGTTTTAATTTCATATTTGTTCATTTAATTACTTCAATGCAACTGCTAAATACCTACTGCATCTGAAAAAATAAAGCACTATTTATTTAATATGAATATTAATTTGTGTAATGTTTATCTTGTCTTATTTTTTTAATAACAAAGAAAATAATGACAAAGATTTTTATCTTCGCCACTGGCCTAAATGTGTGGCTTTCTTTTTTCTTTTGTTACCTAAGGCTTTGTTTTTAACATAGGGACATTAGTTTGGCTGTAATGAACAGCCACTTGCAAAATATTAAAACCAACTTGAAAAAGAATCGTGATAAAAAATCGTGATCGTGATTTTCCTAAAAAAATCGTGATATGATATTTTTTCCATATCGCCCACCCCTAGCCTGAATTCAATTGAATGGAGCTCAAATGTTTCGACATTAAAGGCTGAACTCATCACAGGCTGTTTCCTGAGCACAGATTAAGCCATTAGTTACTAATAGGGCCGGGCATTCGCCAATTTTATGGATATATAAAATCAAAGTTGCCAATTTGAATATTAAACATTTTATTTAGCCAATATATATCCTAATAGTTACGAAATATCTCAATGGCAAATCGACTCATTTGAAATGATTTGCATACACGATTTGTTAGACATCTCAAAAAAAAAAAATATATATATATATATTTAAAGAAATGTATTAGCTAAAGTTAGGTTATATTTTTTATTTTATTTTTTGTTAGAGATGGCTAACAAATCATGTATGCAAATAGTTTAAAATGAGTCGATTTGCCATTAAGATATTTCGTAACCATTGGGATATATATTGGTATTAATTTAAAACAAAATATATGCAAATATAGTATAAATAAATGCATTTATTAATGGGTAAATTTAGAAAATAGATATTGTATATAGTATGTGAAAATAGTATATTGCTGATTATTATTATTATTATGTATAATTATTTTGGTGCATAAAAATAATTAAATATTAAATCTATCGGTGCATATATAAATATATACACACATCGATAGATTTCATATTTAATTATTTTTATGCACCAAATAATTATACAAAATAATAATAATATGTATATTTTTATTATTATGATATGTAATATATAATATGTAATATACATCTATTTTCTAAATCTACCCATTAATATTTGCATTTATTTATCCTATATTTACATTTATTTTGTTTTAAATGACTAGTTTTGATTGATTTTAAAATCACCCAGCCCTAGTTACTAACAGAATCAATGGTTTTGATTCTCCACCCTGGTATGAGACGAGGCTTAATATGTGCCTGAAAAGTCCTTGCATACAAATAATAAATGTTCATGTTCGAAATTTTTGTTAGCACATTTCAAATAATATTGATTCTGATCCTAAATGGTAGGTTAGCCAGGAGCTAAAGGTCAGAAATGGTTCTGCCACTGATCTGTTTTTAGAAGTTAAATGAATATCAGATTTTTAATGACAGATGAGATCAGGAGAGATGTACTGATCTGGACGAGGCAGGTTGATGCTGGGGCAAGCAGTGGAAACGTGTCCAGTGCTTGGCATCGTAAAGCCCTGGCTTCACCTCTCCGTCAGCGCAGCATATATCAGCAGTGCAGCATGGAAAAGCAATGATATAGGCATGTTGCAGGAGCTCATGGCAAAACATTCATTATAACAGAGGAGGCTAAAAAAATAAATTAAAAAAAACAATCACGAAAGGATTCCCGGGTTAGTGATTAGCGATTCCATCGCCAGTCTGTCCTGCTTCTGACTGCGGTTTCAAGCATAACGCAAAGGTCTATAACGGACATACAAAGAGACCGGCACTCAACTTCAAACAATACTGCAGGGGTTTGCAACTACCTTAGACGATTCAATCTGCGCAGCAATGGGAAAAACACATGTGCAAGTGTACTCAAGTAGAACTAGACTCTGATTCGTTCCAAAGCAGCTGAAAAACAATGTTAATGCTCTATACACGCGTGAGGAAAAGGTACATAACAAAACCATTTATCAAGATATAGTCGCATTTTAAGTACTTAAAGTCAACATGAAAAGCATCACAACCTATTTTACTTTTGTGATGCGATGAATTTCAGAATGACCTACGTTCTTGAAATACAACAATACAAAATTGGCGAGAATTGATTACAATTGTTTAAACATTAAAATACGTTTTCCTATAGCTTAAAGAGTAACTAAACCCTAAAACAACTTTTTTTAGTTAATGATCTGTAAGAATGGATCTTTATTAATACCAGTCATTGATTCGAGTAACTTTTTGGACATTTGTGTATAAAGTGTTTTATTTCTACAATATATGGTGTAAAAGCGTCTTAGTGCTGCCCTCTTCAGTTTGAACGGTGGCTACTGCAGTTGAATTTTCTTATTGGATTTTAGCGGTTCTTCGTGACGTACGCAGGTTTCAGCTTACCACGCTCTTGGTACGAGCAGTATAAAAACCAGCTTGTTTCGTCAAAACCACTGTAGCGAGTCAGGACTTGGAATTGCGAGTATTGAAAACAATCAGAGATAAAGTGTTTTAGCATCTATTTCGTCCCCTCTATCTCCGCTGGGGTCTGCCCACTTCTTCGGCAATTTTCAAATATTGCCAGTGGGTGGAGTCAGGCTCTGAGTAGGGGTTTAGTTACCCTTTAATGTGAAGTGAAAAGTACACCAATTGCAGGTTCACTAGGTTGGCTAATTTACTCATTTTTATTGGTGCTAACTGGTTTCTTGACATTTTATTGTATTCACTGTCATTTTTTTTTTATTCCTTTTTTTCTTGATTGTTAAAAGCCCTTCTAGGGACTGGTGTTGCGAATTAGCCTTGACTATAAACACTATGATACAGGCATCGGATTGTTCTTTATGTAATAATCTATGGTTTTTTGTATCTGTCCCTATTCAA
The DNA here is from genome assembly GCF_016745375.1 of Pimephales promelas. The sequence goes on from NW_024121432.1 coordinate 5,658,480, forward strand.
ATAAACAGTAAATAAATAAATAAATAAATAAATAATGGCTAATATTATTTTCCCTGCCCACATATCCACACCTTTCAGAGGTTACATTTTAATGAAAGATTACAAAGACTTCTTTGGATTAACGTGCCCTGATAATCCCAGGAATGTGCATTACGAAAGTAAACAAGGTCAGTTTTGATTTCATGTTGACTTTAACCATTTATATCCACATAGCAAATCTCCCCGTGTCTGCTCACCCGTGCTCTCTTCTCCGCCTCCAGTCTCTGCATAATTAGCGTGGTGTCTACATCTTCGTCATCCTCCTCCTCCTCATCCTCCTCGTTCTTGGACTCCTGCAGTCTCTTCTGGAACTGCCACTCCAGCATGAGTTTGCGCATTCGGTCGCTCTCCTCGGCGGTGCGCTCGGGCTTGGCCTGAAGCTCCTGGATCTCCTTATCCAGGAGGTCCACGATGTGAAGCTGCTGCTGTTTCTCCAGTTTCTCTCGGGCGTCCCTCTTCCAGGGGTCGGGCGACAGGCTGTCGCTGGCGGACAGTTCCTCTTTGCTGATGGTGATGTATTGCAGGTCGCGCCTCTCAATGGTGCGCGGCTGCTGCTGAGGCAGGAGGTCACGGATTACAGTGTCTTGTGGTGGTTGGCGAGGAAGGCTGGATAGTTTATCGGGCCGAGTTGGTTGCGGCGGCGGCGGTTGTTGCTGCAGCTGGACCGGGGGAAGGTACGGTTGGGGCACCTGCACTGGCATGGGGGGCTGTGGATGGGGCATCTGTTGGTGCTGAGGGGCAGGTGGCAGCGGGCCGTGCTGGTTGTTGTGCATGGCAGGGCCAGGGACGGCAGGGTTGCGAATCTGCACCAACTTCCTCTCCTGGTCTCTTCTCTTCCTCTCTCGCTCCTCCTCGAGCCGGGCCTTTTCCTTCTCATACCAGCGCTGTTGCTCTTCGCGTTTCTTGCGATCGGCCGCGGCCACCGCCTGTTGCTGCGAAACAGACGGCGGTGGAGGAAGCGGCATGTCTGGTTGCGGCTCATAGTCGTAGTGTGCGGGTGGAGGAGGAGGAGGCGGGGGAAGGTCAGAACGGGAGGGTTGGGAGACGCCCACTGGGCCGGAATTGGGAACTATTGGGGTTTTCCAGCGGCCAGGTCCGCTCTTGTGGTTGCCCTGGGACCTAGAGCCAGAGGATGATGAAAAGTTGAGGTGTTCTTGGCTGGAGGTACTGGACTCCACCGAAGAGGACACCTGGTGGTTCCAGTGCTCGCCTCCACCTCGCTGGTACTCAGCCTCACGCTGCTGCTGCTGCAGGAGCATCAGGTCTTCCTGACGCAGACGCTCACCTGGGTATCCGCCCGGAATGTCACACAGCTCCTCCTGAGAGCGCGCCACCCGCTAGCAGGACACAATGACACAGCAGTGAGGATAACAAAACAAAATACAGGCTAATTTGTTTGAAAAGCACATATTAAACACACAATTTGAAGTATTGAGTCCTTGGTAATGTAATTACAGTTATTTGATTTGTAAGATAATGCATATAAAATTTTAATGAAAGAAAATTAAATTCAAATCTTAAAAAATCTGAACATTAAATTAAATTTCAGAAATGACTTATAACATAAGAGTTACTTTTTTTTTTACGTTTAAAAGCGTCCAAGTTTCTCAGACTATTTTTTTTTTTCTGGATTCTTTGTTGAATAGCATTTTGTTTTTATTAGAAAACATAATATATAAATGTCTTTACACTCACTTTTGATCAATTGTTGCATTCTTACTGAATAAAAGTACTAATTTCCTTAAAAAAAATATTAGTGAAGTCAAACTTTTGAATGGTAGTGTGCATTATAACAATAAAAAAAAAATGCTTAATAAAAATACCACAAAAAAAAAAACATAAATGGACACAAAATATACATAACATTTTACTGCAGAATGCCGAAATAATAGTAGCTCTCGTACAAATAGTTGTATCTAAGGTACAGCGCTGTTTAAAAAATACTGTGGGACTGCCAGTGTCGTGATTTTACAGTGTCACCAGGACACCATGCAGAACTCTTATGCATTCTCTTCCTAAAAAGGCTAACCTGCATAGCCATGCTGTTGTTAGAGTGGTTATCCATAGGGGGAAGAGGCTCCGGTTCATTGTTTTGCCAGGGCTGGCCAGGGCCCATCCTGTCCTGAGATTTGGAGGCTGGGAAGGTGAAATACTCCCTTGGGTATGTCTGAGTGGGGATCGGATAAGCCTCTGGACGGGGTGGAGAGGGCTCCTCCTGTTGGACAAACCGGGTAAAGACAGATTAGACTGAGCTGTGACAGTGTAAACTTCACAAGAAAAGACACACCTGCATTACAACACATTTCCGCATTAACTATTCTGATGTACTTCTGGATAAAGGGAGTAACTACCTAAAAGAGGTGGCACTACCAACTTAACTACATATTTTAGTGGCATGTCATTAGCTCAGCTGCTAACATAATCGTTTAGTTTCTCTAGTTAGTCATTTTTCCAATTAACTGTGTAGTGTGACAAAACTAGGATTCATTATTAGTTTCGGTCCTAAAAGTTAAATGCAAATAGTCACTCAAAACTGTTCCCAGATGTCCAGTGGAGCAAATTTACATAATTTTTGTAGCAAACTTTTTAGTCAAACACTATTTTTAGTAGCTTTTGATTCAGAAATTAAGTACGTTTCTGTTATTGTCCCTTTAAACAGCTTTTGATTGAAGTTTTTCACTTTTACTTAATAAGTTAGTAACTAGGGATAGGAATTGTATGGAATTTAATACTGACTCTTAATGATTCTTTAATGTGTATGTGTTTGATTCACTAACCAGCTCATAACAGTAATTTGCTTCCACAAGAGGGATTGGTTAAACTACACTGGTCATGCTGTATGTTTTTGATTCACTTAAAAAAAACAGTTTATAAGAGTCATTTATTGGGGAATTAGTTAAACTACACTGATCATGCTGTATGTTTCTGAATTCACAAAAAAAGAACCAGTTCATTAATATTTATTTGTTTGAGAATCAATTAGACTACTTTTTCACGTCCTCCTCATGTATTATTATTATTTTGATTTGCTAAAAAAGAATCAGTTCATAATCAGAATCAGTTCATAATCAGAGTAATTTGTTTGGGGATCGGTTAAACTACACTGGTCATGCTGATTGTTGATTTGCTAAAAAAACAGTTTATGAGACTAATTTGTTTGGGAATTGGTTAAACTTCACTAGACATGCTGTAAAGTTTGGTTCACTAAAAAGAACCACATCATAAGACTCATTCGTCCGGGAATCAGTTGGACAACCGTTCACACTGGCAACAGCTCGATCCACTGGGGAAAAAGAGCTTCGGCACACACATGTAACATTCCTCTAAGAGGTGCTGATGATTACTCACATCAGGGCAGAGGTTTCCCGTTGAGACTGAAGTGATTTTTCCTGGGGCTCCTGGGTAAACAGGCTTCCCACCTGGACTCTGAGCCTGGTCTACAGGAGGTAAAACGTAGACATAAATATAATGTCAACACTTAAAATAAGCACATATGACAAGTCTTTGAAGCGGCACACTTACTAGCCACATTTGGGCTGGAGCGGTGGTCTGCACGATTCTTCAACAACCTGTCCTCCTTCTTTGGTTCAGGATAGTTGTCCCACGTGCCCTGGGGGCTCTCAGGAGAGCCATTTTGCACAGAGTTGTTATAGAGCTCAAAGCCCTCACTCTTTGGTCTTAGCTTTCCCTTGTCTCCACGTCCACGTTCTGATGCTGCAAAAATGAAAGAGAGGCTTAAATGAGACAAAACTCAGCACTGAGAATGTGCCCATCTCTCTGTAATGGGGGAATTCACATTTTGTGTGTGACTGGGAATGCTGCGGGTGCCAGATCCACCACATTTCCACCTCTTTAAGGAATTAGTCGTGCACACTGGGCGGCGGCCGCTGATATTTTCCACACACAAGCCCGTTAACGCTTTAAAGAGGCCATATTATACTATTGTAAAAGTTTTCATGCTTAAATAGAACATTTGTTTAATTTTTGTCATATTTTACACTGTTGCAGCACCTCTATTTCCAGTGTGTAACTCGGTTTAATTTCGGTCTCTATGAAATGTCACTCCCCTTGCCATAACTGCACATGCCTTTGGAATTATTTAAATGATGAATACTGTCACATGCAAAAGAAAATCACTAAAATCGAGGAATTTCAGGGAGTTCAGAAACAGCGCTAGAGAATAACTCCCTGTAGAGTGAACTTTGCAACATTGCAGTGTTTTTTCATGTTCAAACATCAACATAACACACTAAAGAAAGAGTTGAAAATGTAAAAAAAACCATAATAGGTCACAGTTGTGCGATGTGTGCTTACCTCGGGGCATCATGGGGGATGGCTGGCTGAGGAGTGTGGCCAGCCCGTGGTAAATGGCTCCCTGTTTGGCCACCTCAAGCGTTACAACCGAGCCGGTTCGTGTCATCAATTCCGCCGCCCTATAAGACAGAGACATCTTATAAGTAAAACACATAAAACAGTAGACTATGTGAATTTCATGACCAAAGCATTCATGCGCAAAATCATGAGAGCTTATTTCAAGAGACTAATCTCTTAGAATGTCTGTTTGGATTTGCCGTCGGCTAACTGTAAGCAAATGCCTCAAAGAGATGGAACGAATACCAAAGGCAACTCAAGTTGTGTCCATTCAACTGGTTTGAGACATATGCTTCTCATTTAACTCCAATCCGCAGATTTAAGAGTTTCATCAATCCACCGCATTTCAAAACCACATGCAAGACATAAATGCAATTTTTTGGACAAAAACAACACATTTATGCCATTTTGACTTTGCAAACACAAAAGGTGCTTTCTACATGTAATTATAACTTAATGGCTATACATGTTGAACTAAGTTCGAGTTAAATCTAGGATAATTACATGACAAACCACAATGTCATAAATTAACTTCTCATTAAGGCCTATTTTATTTTAATGAGTGCACATTTGTGTAAACACATAATAATGTTGCATTCTTCATGCAAGTCATTAAACCATCCTAATAATGAGACTTTCCTCTTTCAGGAAAATTAAATAAAAAAAAATAAAAAAAATTCAGGGTTTTTTTTTTTTTTTAAAAAATTTTCCAGAGAATTTCATGGGTATCAATTGCTCTAAAAACAAGAGACATCATATATTATTCCTAAGTCACTTAATTTGTGTGTATAAAGACACAGTCCTTGCTTGTGATGTGATATAATAAAATGGTTTTAGCATGCAATCCTCCTGTTTATTTCACTGAGAAGCTCATCTTCTCCGATGTAGCCGGATATTACATGCTTTACCTATAAGTCCAGTTCAAATTTTTTAAATCCCATTCTACAGACATCATTATTAATGGTCTGAATGCTCCAGAATTACCTCTCCTGAGAGAGACCGACGAGACTTCGTCCATCCACGCTGAGCAACTGATCTCCGGCAGTCAGACGCCCATCCTGAAGAAAAACATTTAAAAACAAGACAGTCAAGCAAAGTTTGATTTTTACAGTTTAATACTTAATAGTGCTATTAATTATAATAGTAGTGTAATATTAATGACGCTACTTGCGAGAAATAACACTAGCAATGCTAGCTGCTAGTGGTTTCAGAGGAAATGAGGTCACAGCATCTGCTTTTGCCTATAAAAAAGCATTAAAATATAAAAATCGAAATAAACTCACCATGTCTGCCGCACCTCCTTTGACAACAGACTTGATGTAAATACCAAGTTTGTCTTGCCCGGCACCCTAAAAAACACAAAACAAAGAGCAAAACGTTTTATTAGCACTATGAGAAAGATCTAAATGTCATTAACAGGCTCCAGTAGTTTCGCTGTGGAAACCGCTGGACAAGGAAACTAGGCGTTCATTCACGAAAGGCTATAAATCTGGAGCCAGCAGTGAAGACATTCATATAAATAAACTCATTCATGAATTCAGACCAGATCTGGGCTAGTTTTTGTTCAAACTAGCCATGTTTAACCCTCTATGAGTACTTCACCCAATATCCAGAGTCAGAGGTCATCATCTGACAGAGGCCATCTGGCTGCTGGACTGTGCAACCATTGAGATATCAGCTCGACTCTAAATGTCAATGCATGCTACAGAAATATTGCTCAAAATAAAACCTAGTAATTAACTTCAGGATAAAACAATGCATTCATTGAAGCACTTCCTGTACTCTTGAAATGCTAACACCACACAAGTTAACACTCAGCCATAACATTTCTATCACGTAATGCTCCATAACTGGAGTTAAATGGTCTGTTCAAGGATTTAAGCTGACAGAGTACCACTGATATGAGCTTTAAAGGGGTTTGCTTAAGGACTGCGGTTACAAGTTAGCAACATTTGTTTTTTTCTCTCCAATGGCTGGATTTGCTATTTGAGCAAGTAAGTACCCAAAATCCCCTGGCTGCTGCCAGCGGTTTTATTTAAGGAGATCATGCTAAAATGCAACTGTAAAAATAAGATGGCTGTATTAAATTCCTAGCTTTCTCAGCTGTTTTCTCATACAGAAAATCTGACCACAACACATTGTCCACAAGAATATTACGCAGCACAACCGTTTTCAACATTAAATGATTTTTGAGCAGCAAATCATCATATTAGAATGGTTTCTGAAGGATCATGTGACACTGAAGTCTGGAGTAATGATGCTGAAAATTTAGCTTTGAAATCATAGGAATAAATTGTAGGTTAAACGGTGTGCTAAAATAACTGTGCTGCTTCTCTTAAGTGGAAAAATGAAAGAAATTCTCCTTAAAAAAAAAAAGAAACTTGTACAGCCTGGTATGAAATCTTTCAAAAGTATAATATTTATATCTAATTCCAGGGCCAGAGCTCCTCCAATGTCCATGTCATACTCCAAAAGATGCTTTCATGGTCATAAACCATTTTCAAAATGCCACACCAGCCAAGTCTACAACACACTGGCTCTGTTTTTCTTGCTCTGTTGGTGAAGCTAAAGTTAAACTAAAACTGAAAGATAACTTCAAATAGTTTCATTAGATGATTGACATACTCCTTCCTTCAAATCTACAACCTACCAGATTGGTTTCCTCATTTTCAGAGGTTTTAGTTATCACTTGATTAGAATGATATCATATGTGAAGCACATTGCTCATAAGCACTAAAAACCTAAACAAAGTTGACCAGAAGCAATGGATCGGGAAACCCAGAAACAATATCTGCCTGGGAAACAGTAACGTCTTATATTCTGCCCTCTGAAATAAAGCCAATGTTAGCCACAGACCCCCATAACCCACTCACATTACACTGGCATAAACACACCCTACAATTCTACACCCGGAACATGAACACCACACAAATATCACCCAGAACATTCATGACTTAACCACAAAAATAAGAAAAATATGAATCAACATGCAGTGTGTGCTAACAGGCCCAAAAATGATTGAGGTCATGCCAGTTACATAAAGCACCCGGCCAAAGAGAAAATATTGTTTTGTACAGTCTGAAGAAGTGAAAAACCACAAACTTCCAAAGAAAAATCTGCTGCATTAAATCAAGAATGGGTAATCAAATACAGATTGATGGGTTACTTGCATGTAAATCACATAAGGAAAAAAAACCACACAGAAATTAGCGATTATAATAGAGCAAAAACTTAATACAAACATTTCGTAATTGAATATCAATTAAAAAAAAATATATAAAAACATATTAACTTATTTTATGTCAGCTACTTGCCAAGTTAGTTTAATATAGTTGAGGTATTAAACTCACTAAAAAACCTTACAATAAAGATTAAATCAATCAAATTAAAATGTTCAAAATATTAATAAAAAACATATTAGTATCTCAATTATAATAAAATAACATTGCCAATAACACCATCAAATAGCTACAAAACCGGTCTTCCTGACAGATCAAGTGATGAAATGATGGATACGGTAATGCAAAAAATATGCAATCAGATGTCATAAATCATCTTATGGCAAAGATGAGTAAAAACAACCTACCGCTATGTGCTCTGCCTTAGTATAGCATTAGCAACTTCGTTCCTATGTGTTGTGGGGGTGATGTGATATGATCCTGGACAATGGCTCCTCCTCATAGGGAGTACACACAACAACAGGATGGGGTTTTTTCCAAAGAATCAGAGCGAATACAAACCAAGTGTTGGAAAACTACTTCAAACTGTAGTAAACGTAAGCTACAACATACTGATGATTAGGGCAACAAATTAGCAAACTACATTGCTAGGAGGCAAAGAATGCTAAGGAGACAATTTAATGGTAACACAAAAATTAAACAGAAATCCTGCATGTGCCGTTTCACAAGGGGCATCATCAAACTGAGAAACTGTGTGCATATTATCAACAAGTAAGAAAGCTGAAATATAGATATGATATGATGCAGTTTCTCATCTGCTGTAAGGACTCAACTTGTCTGACTCCTGAGATAAATGTCAGCTGGCAAAGCTTTCCGATTAGACTTTGAAAGTACGTATTACGCTATGATGAGAAACAACCGTTCAAAAACCAGTCTCTCCACATTAAAGGAGGAACCTGCGGTGAGAGACACATGAGAAGCCCTACGGTTGAGTTCTGAGGCGGAGGCAGTTTCCACGCCGCCTGAATGCGACTGATGCAGGAGTCTCGTGCAGGCCCAGCGGGAGAGAAACTGAGCTGACCTTTCCTCAGGAAACTTGCGTTAAACTTGCTTTGATCAAAGCTGGAAAACCTGGCACGCAGAACATGAAATGGAGTACGGTCTATAAAAGCCACTGATAAAAAACAGATGCATGTTAACAAGAGATCTAATAGCTACTGTTTTTAAAACAAGGGCTGAGGAGATACCAGCACAGAGTTTATTAATGTTTGATAAAAGTCAATTCAACTTAGGATGGTGCTCTGTTCTTCCAGACGGTAAACCTCAGCAACAGAAGAGCGTGTTTGAAATGTTTTATGGAGACTATTGTCAAGTGATTTACTGAGCTTTCTTCTGAAATATTGCTTGTGACAACAAAAAAGTCATTAGCAGAGTACTCAAAACATACTCTGTATTAAGTACAAAACCTAATTTAAAAGGAGTAGTTCACTTTTGAAAAAACTTTTGCTGATAATTTACTCGCCCCCATGTCATCCAAGATATCCATGCCATTCTTTCTTCAGTCGAAAAGAAATTAAGGTTTTTGATGAAAACATTGCAGCATTTTTCTCCATATAATGCACTTTACTGGGAATCAAACGGTTCAAGGTCCAAAAGACAGTTTCAGTGCAAACTGCAAAGTGTTCAAAGAGCTTTAAACGATTCCAGACGATGAATAAGGGTCTTATCAAGCGAAACGATCGCTCATTTAAAAAATAAGTAACAAAGTTTAAGTTTTATAAGCTCAAATGCTCGCCTTGCTCTGTTCTGTGATGCAAGATCGTGACTTCCTGTTCGAACTCGTTCATCAAAATGAACAAATCTTTTTCCGAGTCATTTTGTTAAATCAACGAAATAAATGAACGAATTGACTTGGAAAAAGATTTGTTCACTTTGATGAACGAGTTCGAACAGGAGAGTCACGAACGTGCGTCACAGAACAGAGCAAGGTGAGCATTTGAGCTTATAAAACTTAAACTTTGTTATTTTTTTTTTTTATTAAATGAGTGATCGTTTCACTTGATAAGACCCTTATTCATTGTCTGGAATCATTTAAAGCCCTTTGAACAGTTTGCTGTTTGTACTGAAAGTGTCTTTTGGACCTTGAACCGTTTGGTTCCCACTGAAGTGAAAATGCTGGAATGTTTTCATCAAAAACTTTAATTTCTTTTCGACTGAAGAAAGAAAGACATGGACATCTTGGATGACATGGGGGCGAGTAAATCATCAGCAAAAGTTTTTTGAAAAGTTAACTACTTCTTTAACATGTTGATTCACAACAAAACTTTTCTCAGTGTTGTCGCAAGGTGGCGTCAGCATAAGATGATCTTACATGGGCACTTTCATTAAGGTTATTTAAATTTAAATGAAGTTTAAATGATTCATTAAGGTTAGTTACATTTGAAATGAAAGGAAGTAGAACTGAAATTCATATAACTTTCAAGACAAACTTTGAATGTGGAAGGTGTATAGGCCTTGATAGCATGATAGAATAATGATAGCATAATAGATGAGTACAAAGAATGACAAACAGAGAGAACAATAAATAACAGATTGATCATATTTAATTAACTTTTGATCACCGTCCGACCAGAATTAAGAGGTCAGCTGTTACTCACAGCAACACAAAACCACGCCTCATGTGCGAGTTCAAGTGTGTATGTTGCCGAGCGTGTGGTGTGGGATTGTATTCTAGGCGTGGTTGTTTATGTGCTCATATTCCAGCTCAAAGAAAATGATAATGTCTGTGCAGCTAGTAGACATCTCGGCCTAACCAAATGTGAGCATGATCTCATGTGGTGAAGAATATTTTACAGGCGCTAAATCCCTTGTAAGCAAAAACAGAAACTATTATTCACAGCAGCAGTTTATTTGTTTTTTTAGCGTGTCAAAAGGTAAAGGTCAGTAAACTTGGGGATGAACTGAGTCTGTTTGCTTGGGGCCCAACTTCACACACAACAAAATACCACAAAAAGACTGTTCAAGCACATATTTACCCGGCAACCGGTTGTCTGGCGTAGTCGGCGTGTAAAATTAAGCTTTCATCTGCAGTGTGTTGAAGTCTGAAGGTGTTTACTGATAACAGTCCTTGGAGCAGATGCTCAAACCACAGAATTCCAGCTCCCTTTGATGGTCCTAAAATGGCATGCAGAACGCAAACAAAGTCTACAGCTTCTTGGTCCCACCCTGATGCTTCCTGTCTACGAAAAAGCTTCCCAAACCCGCCTTTGCGAATACATTTGTAACAGAAGTAGAATTGAACTTCAGTACTCAGTATTCATGCCACCCTCTTCCATTTCAAAACACAAAACACTCATGGCGTACTATCTAGCCACCGTAGCCCAAACACACAGCTTCCTGTTCAGGTTTACGGTTGTGGATGTGATTGGCAAATCAAAGTCCTCAGGGAGCTACACGTGTAGACATAAATGGCCGAGGGTAATTTGTTAACAGCCCCAGGGAGTCAAGGCAGTGTCTGACCTCTGACAGAGATGGCGGAGTCCACGGTGCACTAGAAAAACAGAAAATACATCTATTCACTGAAACTTGACCGGTCATCATCATTTCCTGCCCCAATTAATCACCCACAGCAAAAAGCAGCCGGGACAGTGAACGTAGCCGGTCCTTATTGTCACGTCTAGACGGATGGAAGACAGATGGACTGCTGAGGCTGTTGCTGACTAACTTAATAATGAGCTGCTTTCATCCGACGGTCTTCATCACGTCTGAGTGGCTCTAATGATCTGCAGACTCTTGGGCTACTTGCTTCAGTTAAGAAAGACCAAACAAAGAAATCTGTCTTCCTTCGTAGTCCTCTGGTGGTGTGTTTAGAAGACTGCTCCGTTTTTGGGCACAAAGGAAACATCTCTCCTCTGAATATTTTGCTGTAAAGGGACAGAATCATGTCCAAGACATGAGTCATAGCTTAATAGAGGGTTCGGGTTTTTTTCCGGAGGGTTCAAACATAAGAATGTCCTGAAGTTTTACTAACTAACAACTTGGTTTTAGTCCTCTCATGTACTAAAATAGTTCAACACAACTGTAAACTTTTAAATGGAAGATAGTCTTCCAATGGGACACAATTGACCTATGGCTAAGCCACGCCCTCAAACACGATGAGCCAATCATAGTGCCCAGCTAACCCAATACACTCGGACATTTTCTGCTTCCACGTCCATTGAAATGCATTGTCAGTTTTCATTCGTTTTTCTTGTCATTTTAAGTTTAAAATGGTCAAACGGTGTGCATGGGGTACATGCAAGTCCAACACTAGGTTCCCGAGAGGCTGGGCGACGATGTGTATTTTTTTAACCCCTTTCTCAAGCCACATCTCAACCGAGATAAGTGTCTGCTCTGGATTAAGTTATGCGGTAGACCACGACACCAACTAAACGTGGATAAATTAAACAAGGATGTCTACATCTGTTCTAAGTTAAGTCAACAACGTATTTGAACGTTATCGTTAACGTTAGCTTCTAGCTGCGTTGTACATCATGTCACATAACTTCATTAACGTATCTGTAAATAACCGAGATAACAAATGTTAACAATGTTGTGCTGAATGATTGATGTAAATACTGTAGCACCAAACGGTGATCGCAACGATACGCGGCGTGCATCACGTTTACACTGTGACCTGGAGCTGAAGCTTTTCATCGACCTTCTCAACAATAAAATGAATAATATAACCCTCCAAAGCATAGTTAAGGCCCTTTAGGAGACTTCAAGATGATATATAATCTTTCTGTCTCCAAAAATCACAAATTGCCTCCTGTGAAATGTCTCCTACTGTGACAGCTGCCATCTCTAGTTTGACAATTCTAGGGGTTTCAGGTTTTAATTTGCCCAAGGACTTAAGCAAACTAGTTCTTGAGGTGTGGTCTGCAGCCACACCTTTCAAAAGATCCCATCCCAAGCCACTAGAAAGTGCACACGATCCCAAATCCCAAGAAGAAATAGTCATGTTTTCATGATCATATTTTCTTCTGAATCTGGGATCCAAAACAAAGTGTAATTTTGGTACATTTCCAGAGTGGGTAGTCACATTGGTTTCACTTCAGATTAGTAAAAGATTAGGAGACATAACGTTCGAGTAAACTCCATTCTGTTCTCCACTCTCAGAGTCCTCAGGAAATCCAGGCTCGCGTATGGGAGTCACACATCCTTCCATTGTTGTCATACATGAAATCAAGAAGCCCACAGAGAAGGAAGTCAGTGAGCTATTGTGCTACAAATCAAGTACACAAAACAACATTGAGTTTTGCTTTTAGAAGTTGGGTTCTGCAATAAAACTGAAGGCCGATCCCGGCTTTGATTCTTGTAGCAACAACTTATTTTGGCGCCGAAGTAGAAATCATGTGGTAAAATGTCAGGTAGGGACTCAACAGTGTAAAGTACGGTGGTCAGGATTTCCCTTGTTCTTTCCCCTGAAACTCAACACCATCCCAAAAGAGCTGTTATCGCACAAACATCTGCAGCCTAAGAAAATCGAGCCCTGTGACGGTAGTGCGGCCATCCAGCTGGACCAACCCCACTGGATTGTTTGATGAGTCACTAATACCGGGATACATGATGGGGAACTCAATGTTCAGAGGTTGCAAACATTACCCCTGTGACCCTGATTACAAGATACCGCTGTGTGCACAACCACGCACATCTATGGCAGAAAATGTACAGTACGCTACAAAGTTATCTCAAACGAGCACAAAATGACATTTTGCTACACTTTATCTGTAAATTCACGCTTGCGTGTGTTTTTGTACCTAAACTAATAATAGTTTTAAATGTGTGGAGAGAGCCAATTGAGAAAATTTACCACCTGCACAATGTTCATGTGCATGTTTGTGCAGTCTGGTCACATGACTCTGTTTACTTTTGCAAAACATTGCTTTCTTACACTTGATAACAGTCGCCGCAATTGATGTGTGCAAGTATGCATGTACTAGTCACGTATCTAAATTTTACAATAATCTGATAGCTTTAATGTTTTATAATAATGTGCTATACAATAACATTAGCAATAGCTAACATAAAAAATTATAAAAAATAAAAAAAACTGTAATTTTACACCATTTATTAATTTTGGTTAATGTTTAAATTCCACCCTGACGGCAAACTATAAACAGACTAAATTCACTGTGATGTATTTTTAGCACACTATTAATCTCTTAGCGTTCACTTGCTTACTCTCCCACATAAAAAGATAAAGAAAAAGACACACGCTCCATGTCAAGTGGTTTCTTACCGGCTCCTTCCTCCCAACCACAGAGAACCACATGGTACTGCGCTTCCCCTTCGGAGTCGAGACTAAACTGAGGAATCAACAAATAGCAGTCCAGGAAAACTTATCCAACTCTTTCAAAGCAGGCAGGACTACTGAGGAGCGACTCCTGGGCTACATGTTAAAAACCATATGCAAATATCTGAAGCCCGAGTAGGAAATACCACATCCAGACTGTTATGCCAGAGAAACTCCCACAACTCACTAACAGTTAGGTGAAGTAGCGTCCCAGCTAGCTTCACACCGGGACAAACCGTCTCTCCTGTTTAGATCCACCCCTTTGTGGCACGCTGCCTTACACCCCTTATTATTCACCCCTCCTTTCCTTCTCCTCCCATTTTCACTCCTTCCCTCCCTTCTTTTCCTCCATTCTACCTCTACCAAACTTCAGCTTCCTCAGAGACACTAAGAGATGAAAATAGAAGCAGTAAAGGGGAGGTATTGCTATGAAAATAAACAGTTCCTGAGAGCCCCCTTCTCCAGCCTCTACACCTCCCCTGAACCTGACGCACATCTGGAGGGGGAAAAAGGTTCCTCTGTCCACCAAAGCGGTGAAACACAGACTACTGAACTGCAACTGTCTGTTCCAGTAAACCCACCAAGAAAAATCCAAATCTGAAACAGAACGTTTACTTGAGCAGTAACTAGTTCATTTTCTAGCGGCATAAATCACCCGTTACTATTAAAGGAGTAGTTCACGTTTAAAAAAACTTTTGCTGATAATTTACTCACCCCCATGTCGTCCAAGATGTCCACGTCTTTCTTTCTTCAGTCGAAAAGAAATTAAGGTTTTTGATGAAAACATTCCAGGATTTTCTCCATTTAATGAACTTCAATGGGAACCAAACAGTTCAAGGTCCAAATGAGAGTTTCAGTGCAGCTTCAAAGGGCTTTAAACGACACCGGACGATGAATAAGGGTCTGATCTAGCGAAACGATCGCTCATTTAAAAAATAAATAAACAACTTTTTTTAAATAAACAAAAACAAAAAGTTTTATAAGCACAAATGCTCTCCTTGGCCTGTTCTGTGATGAGCGTTTGTGACTCTCCTGTAAGGGTCCTATAAGACCCTTATACATCGTCTGGTGTCGTTTAACGCCCTTTGAAGCTGCACTGAAACTCTCATTTGGACCTTGAACCGTTTGGTTCCCATTGAAGTTCATTATATGGAGAAAATCCTGGAATGTTTTCATTAAAAACCTTAATTTCTTTTCGACTGAAGAAAGAAAGACATGGACATCTTGGTTGACATGGGGGTGAGTAAATTATCAGCAAAAGTTTTTTTTTTTTTAAAGTGAACTACTCCTTTAAGAGTTTAGAGTATAAACAAAAGCCTAACATGCAATGTTGACATTGAAACTAATCTTTCTATGCTGACGAGAGTAACTGGAGGAAACATGCCAAAACATTGAATATTTTAGCACTTTAACTGTGCCATACATTCTAACATAAACATGAATTTTGTGAAAGCTGTGAAGACCCAAAAGGCATTTCCTTCTGTTTAAAAAAGCACGGACTAGAACAGCGCTCTGTTCGACACGGAAACAAATTATTTGCTTATGACTTCTTTTTAAATTTGAATGTTTCGTAAGCACAAAGACGAGTTTGTGACTGAAACAAACCAAGTGTATCCTCTCAAAAGCACATGCCTGTTTGGATGTCTGTTATGACCTGAGCTTGGTAAACTATGCCATACCATTACTGCCCACTGCTGTTGGTAGATTATAGCAGCTACCAACAGCAGAGAGCAAAATCAGGAACCAAAACTGTTCACTTCAAAATCAACGTACTATTGGATTGAGATCTCTGCCAAAACCAAATGACCCCTGCAAGAAGCGCACTTGTGGATCAATATTATATACCCCCCAAAAAGAATAAGAAAAATTGTCTCTGACCTTGGCTGCCACAATACTGAGGCCCATCCCATTGTGTTTCTTCAAAGTCACAGTCACAATTTCCGGTTCCTTCCGCATTGGCTGTGGAGAGAGAAGACAGGTGAGTTTACTTGTGAAAAGTACTGTATCTTCAGCTTTAGGTCCAGACTGCTTCTGGGAGCTGCGTCTGGTGGCTCTTCCTAGAGCAAACTGAGCTAAGATGAGGAGGAGGAGGAGGAGGGAGAATTAGGGAGGTTCTGCCACTGCTGGTTCTCAGAGCACAAGCGACCGCAGAGCGAAACGGCGGGCTCTGGAGACGAGTCAAGAATGAAAGCCACATGCGTCGGCTCCAGAGTGCATCGGGCCTCAGTGGGCTCACATATGCACAGGCTGGGCCTGGGAGAAAGAGAACAGATTCCCATAGAGGAACGGTGCCACAGACTCTCCTTTAGCGAGCCCCATTGCATAAATGCTGCACATGGCACGCATTCATTGAACAGGAAACTTCAGCTATGTTGCCCATCCACATTTTTGAGAACAGCTTGTGGGCTGGGGGCAGAATTGGTTTAATTGGTAGGGTAAAAAAAAGAAAAGAAAAATCCCTGCATGCAAAAGGCAAGAGGGCAAATAGCTTTGCTAAAGCATGCTCTCTTCAAAAGGTTTTCTGGGAGAGCATGTTTTAAGTGTATTTGTAAGTCATTTTGCTTCTATAATGAAAGAGCATACAATGCGGAAAAATTGAAAAAGCAAGGTAATCTTATTTTTAATAATAATAATGTGAACTTCAGTTCAGTTCAGTCAACTTTATTAATCCCACAAGGGGCAATTAATTTTCAAGAACTTGTCTTGAAAAGGAAACAGTAAATATATAAACAAACAAACTATGGGTAGGAGTTTTGAAAGCCAGCTATAAGCTATCGGTGAACATTTTGTCTGGGCCAAGGTAATGTCATGATTATAAACAATCTTTTATCTTTAAAACAATGTGTGCTGAACCATGCACAATAAGACCAGGAATGGCAAACAAGGTAAATTTTGATTTCACAGTTTTACGGTAAGCATTGGTCCTGGGACGGCTTGTAAGAAAGGGATGTGGGAGTGGGTGGGTTGGTCTGGCACACAACCAAGCTACGTTCATAAGATTTCTGTGTGGTATTTAAAAGTGCTTCGAGCTCCAGCTCGGTCTGCTGTGGGGCGGGCCAACATTATGTTACATTTTTTTTAAATAATAATTATGACATTATGACATGTAAAAAAAATAAAAAAAAATCCACTTACTTAAAAATACGAGAAATAGTAAAAGCAGACTGATTACAGGGGAAGAGCAGCAATTAAGGGCTTTACATGTTCAGGGTGAGGAGAAGGATATTATTTACAGCCAGTCCTTGGGAACTATGGTCAAATATTGCCCTCTGTGGTGAAACTGGTGTTGGCTGGAATGTTAGTCTGACAAAACACACTAGCAACTGATCGATCTATCTATCTATCTATCTATCTATCTATCTATCTATCTATCTATCTATCTATCTATCTATCTATCTATCTATCTATCTATCTATCTATCTATCTATCCCACTTACCAGTTCTGATGTGTCAGCTGAGAAATGACTGTCGCAATCGGCTCCTTCGAAATAGATGGTCCAAGTTCCCGGAGAGCGTGGATGAGGGGTCAATCTACAGAAACCTGGAGGAGAACAAGCGGATCAGAACATATCCACTAAATGTAAAACTTGAAATCCACTGGTCTCTCGCTGTCTTCGTCAGACACCTGTAAAAACACACACGCACTCTCTCGAAAAAACAAATACTGATAGGAATGGCAGCAAACAGAAGTTTCTACAGGACCTGTAGAACTACAAACCACATTCCACTGACATTGCGTCAGCCTTAAACAAATAACCGCAACAACCTCTGATTCACCATCCACCTGATACTAATTGTGCGGTGTGCAATTGTACATCAAACGCTCTGAAACTCTGAGTATCATCTGTACCTCTCTGGCAAAGCGGATCTAGGAACTCTTGGAATCCGTTGGGAATGTTCCGCACCACATCGCATGAGTAGCCGTCCTCAGGCAGTAGGAAAGGCAGCTGGAGGTCAGGGTCCTCTTCCAGCTGTACTTCCCGCCCATCACTTCTGGCCAGTTCGTCTGCCGTGTTCTCGGCCACAGCCACCACATGATCGATCAGCTCCTGTGGGCATAAAGGGGTCAATGATTATGATGTCATACAACAACTCTAGCGAAACTTGACGTGCTGCTGTTCTCCGCCATTCAACGATGTGTATCTTTGTAGAGTTTTGGAAAAATAAAGTTACAGACTGGCTAAAATCAATTACAGCACATTTTACAGTATGGGTGTGACATTAACTTTTAGAGTATGAGTGTGTGACATGAGTGTGATTTTTCAATCAAACAAAAAGGTAATTCTACGAGAAACCCTGAGGTTGAAGGAAATGAGCAGAGCTACTGTGAACTAATGTTTTTGTGCTGATTTATCTCAAAAAGGACACATGTCATCAGAGCAGGACTACACAGCCCAAATGAGACAGTTCACTTACAGGAGGAATGTAGGGTTCATCGGGAGCGCAGTGGTAGTTGCTCAGCAGAGCGTTGAGCTGCAAAGAGTTGAGCTTGAAGCAGGTGTTGTTGATGTTCTGCACGTCTTGCATGGAGTACTTGTCCATGGTGAGGAGGGTCGTTGCCTTGAGAGAAAGAAGGTCAGAAAGTTTAGTAAGACAGTGGTTTTTAAAACTTTCAGGACAAGTACAACCTACGATCAAACCAGAACATCACCTAGTCACTACAAATGTACCCTCTATAACAGAATGTAGCCTATGCATTAGGGTGTTAGATGGACAAATCTATATTAAAAGTTTTTATTTAAAAAAATAAGAAAAAAAGAAATCATATACAAATGTATATATATATATATATATATATATATATACACACACACACATACACAAACACATATATAATAATTAAAATAAAAACATTAAAAGATATTTAAATAATAAATAAAAAAATAATCTGTGTTTTTAGTATTGTAAATTGTCTCTGCACAAAAGCAATACACTAAATTTGCAACAAAAAAAACCCCCCAAAAAAAACTATTTGTCACTTCACA
Organism: Pimephales promelas; assembly: GCF_016745375.1. The sequence continues at coordinate 5,677,391 of NW_024121432.1, forward strand.
GCAATGTCACATTTAAAAAAGTATTTTTATGATAATAATGCTTGTAAAAAATAATTCACTGTCACACTGTAAGAGAATTCAAGTGAACTTTCAAAATCTGGTGATGAAAAACTGTCAAAAACATCATACGTACAATCTACACTTTCTCTTATACATCTAAAAACTTGACGTTGGGAAGTTGTCAATGTTAATGATCAACTACCCCTATAGTGGAACACACAATATTAGTGAAAGCATGAACGGGCACCATAACCTAAGGTCACATTTTGAAAAATGACACATTATTTTCCTCCATCTCACAAAAACAACCATTATATATACACACACACAACAGACTAAGCCATAAGAAAGCAGCTCAAGGGATTTGAATCCGGTTGTGCATGTACATGCATGTTTTGCTGATGTTGTAGGGGTAAATGTTTCCAAAAGAATAGAGAGAGCTCTTTATGTGGATGTCACCACAAGAAAAAAAGGTTAATAAATGGGGCAAATCATGTCTCGATTGTGTTTTAGGATTAGGCTTAGCAGTTGTTCCCAAACTGGGGTATGAGATGTGACAGAGGGGTACACAAGCAAAATGACAAGTTAGCCGTTCATTTAATTCTTCCCTACTTTAAAATAACATTAAAACTGACTCTGAGCATGTATTTTAAATAGGCAAAATGCAGCATCTAATGTAAAAGGGAAGATTGTAGTGCCATATAAGGTCGTATACACAACATCCAATCAAATTACCTCATCAGCGGTCAAAGCTGACTGCATCCACACAAGCACCGTGCAAATGATAGGTCGTGTGCAGAGTATGCTGGCTTAGCAAATCTCGTTACATTACTGCCCTTCACGACAATTAGCACTTACTAGCGTGAAGAACAAATATAGACAAAGTGCATAGATCGATTCAAGACTCAAACTCTCTCCTGTGTGAATACTTCTCGTTTTTAATGATCGATCATATTTTATACGAATGCATGCAATTCCCGAATATACTGCAACTGAGACATTGATTTTATACAACAGTTCCACCAACGAAAAGGTAATACTAAGAGATGTACATTTTAAACAGTATTGTCAATATTTTTTGCTCTATTTTGCAACAAAACAATATTTCCAATGAAAGCCACAGCAGAACTGTCATGCATCTCCAATGCACAGCAGTGTTTCGTTATTGAACGAAACTGCGGCTTTTGAAAAAATTGGGAGAGTCAATGAATACTGCATTCATTGACTCTCCCAATTCAGCCACTGAATAAACACAGACTGAATACAGAATACAGTTCATAAATAGAGTCAGCCACTTGCTTTGTTACTGAATGACTCACTCATTAAGACAGTGATTATTAGTTTAATTTGTAAAGTATCACTTTGTTTTTACCATCATTTCATCTTTCTCTATTCAACATTTTTATTGCATTCAGCCATCTCTGAGCGGCATTATATTGTGTAAATACATCTAGATGCAGCTTGTGCCACTGCAGTGCAAAGTTGGCTTTTGTTAATACTGAATTAATTTTATTTAAATTATTGATTTAGTTTAATTAATAAAATGAATGGTATTTTAAAAATTTTACAAAACATGGCACATACATTTAATTGGGTTATAAAAACATTTTTTCTAGCGGCCTTGAAATTGTTATTTTTGTGTTGTTATTTTTTGTCACTACCTCTCAGTCGGAAATGGGTAATTTCTCAGGCTGAGAGGGCTCCTTTTCTCAGGCTCCCTCTCCAGAATTGAACAAAAAAAATTGTCTTTATAAAAAAAAAAATAAAAAAAAAATGCACTTGAAAATCAATTTAAGAGCCCAAATATTGTCCCTTACTAGGAAAGGTGTGACTGCAGTTTAAGTGGAAAAGAGGGGTACACAGAAGGATGTTATACGTCTTGGTTGGGGGGAAGAACCACTGGTCAACAGAAATGCAATTTATGAAAATGTTGTCAAATATATTTAGAAAAAAATCACCAATAAAAATTGAAATATTTGGACCAGATAAAGACAAATGCATGTAAACATAACTAGTTTAACCTCTAACTTATAATAGCTTAATAAAAAAATAAAAGCATAAATAAAAATGCAACTCCACAGAAGGTTTTGATAAGTTTAAGTATAACAGTATATATATAATGTGTGTTACCTGGACTATGCGGCTGAGGTGACAGTCTGCAGCCAGCTCCAGTCCCTGTTTCTCAGCCCATGCCTCGATATGGCTGAGCTGCTGGCGTAAGATGGCGCCCCAGTAGTGCGAGCACAGGCCCGAGTCGGCCTCCGTCACCAGCTTGTTAAAGAGCCACATATTGATGAAGTGGAAGAGCTGCGAGAACAGCTGGATGGTGAGGGCCGCGTTGACTCGGCACCGCCGCAAAAGGGACATGGCGCCCGTCAGCGTGTGCAGAACATCGTCTGTTGCAAAAGGGGAAAGTCAGGGGCTTTTTATGCAGCATAAACAGAAAAGGTCCCATCATTTATTTTATTTGCAATTAAAATGGTGCAATGTTAAGGAACTATCACTATTTATTAAATGAATGTTTTGCATTTTTTAAAGTATTCCCTTTGGACAAATATTTTTTGTAGGTGTGGGCCGTCCCTAAAAAATGACCGTCCCTTGTGAAAAGGGTTGGGCAACAGTTTTCTAGAGAACAGGAAGTGTTACTGTGTTGCTTAAGATGTTGACATTGTTCTAATCAAGTGGGCATGTTTGTCTATTTGTCAAAGACATTTTGGTGAAACAGATCCACTTGGCCGAAAAAAAAAACTACTTAGTCTACAATGACCAAGATAACAGAAATTAAGACACTGTAAAGTAAAGGAACTGAAATATCACTGTTTTGGGAAGAGCACTTCTGCTGTTTAGTTTCAAAACCACCACTAGGTGGTCCCACAACCATTTCAATTCTCACTCCCAACTAGTTGTCCTTTAAACACAGGTTAAGACCTACCTATCTGCTCATATTCATACATCCCAGGTCAAAAAAAAGCAACTGTTGTGCATCTGAAAAGGTGAGATTGGGTCTCTGCTCACCTATCTTGGGCCTCTGAGGGTTCTGTTCATCTGGATCTTCCAGGAAAGCTGGCATGTAGTTATTCAGATCCGACTGCAGGCAGTGGACCAAGTACCTGCAAGAACACACATTATTTATTGTCCATTTATATCCACAAGCAAGGAACTTCCTGTAGAATCCCACAGTAAATCTGAGACCTGGCCGTTTCACAAACCAAAAGCACAGTTGTTTCAGCTGGTCATTCCAGTGCTTAAATGAAACGGAGGCCCTCTGACCGCATTGTTTTCGCTGAAAACCGGCCCCAGCACCGTAACTCTCTCTCATAAACCCAAACTACACCTCAGCCAATACAAGCCAGACCCAGACAATTCCTTACATTCAGCACTTCCTGCCACCTGATAATAGTTACAGGAACACAGTATGACCAAATACAATTCAATTATGGATTTTTGTTTTCATATGATATAGAAAAAGTGCTGAAATGTATGTGTATTATGTTTGCAGCTCAATAGGTTTTTTGACAGAGCGAATATTCTTTTAAGCATGTGTGTGTGTGTGCAAGCACTAACTTGAAAGCCATCTGAACCAGGTGAGCGAGAACATCCTGTGCGTCTAGCGTAATGCGACTCAGATCCTTGTCCTGCTTGATGAAGTTCAACAGCTCCGAGGCATTAGCCATCCAGAAGGCCAGAGCCCCGGCGATGTTCTTCTGTTTCTGTGCAACGACAGATGAACACAGCGATTACACACAGCTAAAAATGAACCAATCCAACATACAAACAAAAAAAGAAAAAGAGTTACAGCCATGAGAAGCACTGAGTAGCACTCCCAGGATAGACATGTGCCTCTGTCCAACCCTCCCGGCCTCCAACAACCAGTCACCGCGTCCAGACAGAGTGGAAATCATTCAAGTGTTAAGAGTTAGCTCAAGCTAGGCAGGACTGAATGGGAAGCTGCGGTGACTGGTTGCTCTGGATCCCACATCCCTGCAACACAGAGCGGGGATACACACGGCCCGGATCCAACCGGACCCCTGCGTATACCCGCACACGTCTATCCCACATAATGACGACGACGACAGCAAACCCCCCCCCACCCCACCATGACCCTTCGTCATACTGGCCACAGGGGGCACCCATAATAACAATGACGTTAACCACAGACATGGAGTCAAATGAAAAGGAAATTAAAAGTTTTCAACCAAAGCAAAAGAACATGGTGTAGTCTCTCATCCACACTGAAGTGCAGTAAGCAGAGGTCAAAAATGGAGGATGCCGCAATTAAAATGTTCAGAGTTTGTTTTTTTAGTATGACATGGTCCAGGTTGAGTCATAATGAGGGGTTATAAACGGTTGCGTCCAGCTGTAGGAGGAGGGATTACTTAAGTCGGCTCGGGTTGTTTGCTTTCTGTTATGGGGGGATAAAAGGGGCATGGAAGACGGAGCGAAGCTGCCAGATAAACACAGAGAGAGAGAGAGAGAGAGAGACAGGAAGAATGAGACGCCTCCCTAGCAGTGCAAACTCCTACCTGATCACCTTCAGCAATCTCCTGTAGAGATAGTAGGTGTTGGGAGGGGGAGGAGGGGGAGACAGACATCCGACAGGACAGAGAGAGAGACTGTCAACAACAGCCATGGCATGGACAGAATTCACAGGCATGTAAACACATAGACATACAGGCTCACACATCATCTTGCACCCACTGCCGTACGGGGCAGTTCTGCCACGTTAGGCTTGATTCTACGTGGTGGGATCCGTCACAGCGTTAGGAACCAATTATCTAGAGCGATTTTACTCGCTTTTATGATTTATGTTGCAGTGTAACGACGCCTGTCAGTGCAACGGCTTTTCTTTGATGACAATAGCTGGACGGCATAAATAAAAGATCTCAGGAAGGTTGCAGAAATGTATATGTAGACACAGGGGAAAGTGTTTTGAAAAAGGTTGCATGAAGTCATTCACACTACTGTACTAAGATATTTTCACAGCTTTAAAGGGGTCATCGGATTGCCCATTTTCCACAAGTTGGTGTGATTCTTTAGGGTCTTTGTGTAAAGTTTGTAACATACTTTGTAGAGCCCGACTGATAAAGGATTTTGAAGAACGATACCGATACAAATATTTGTTGGTTTTAAAATCCGATATTCCGATATATCAGCCGATATTTTTTTTTTTCCAGAAACGCGCAACAAAACATTAACAGATTTCCCTAAGATTAGTTATTTGTAGTTATGTATGAGTTTTAACTAAAATAATATGATAATGCATTTTAAAAAGAAACTTGTTTCTTTTATTGTCGCAACAGGACAGAGGAACCAAAGCTCATTAATGTTAACGTTAGCGGTCTTCCACTGATGATCGTGGCATTAGCTAGCTTTGTGGTTAGCTAGTCTATGATGAGCCATAATTTAACAATGGATAACGTCATAATGCAAATAAAATGTACATTTTCAATATGGAGAGATGATATGTCTCATTCGTATAACTGTCATGTGCTATTAAAGAAATACTTAAGTCACATTGTCAAAAGTTAAAAGGACAGTCAGTCAACTACACTGTAACGTTTTTTTATTTTATTTTTGAAATATTCATTTATCGGCCATTATAACTGCCGATACCGATAGTTTGGAAAATGCCTAATATCGGCCGATAATATCGGCCTGCCGATATATCGGTCTGGCTCTAATACTTTGGTTAAAATTCCTCAATGGTTGTGTAAAACAACACCCTTTTACCACCTCAGACACAGCTCTGTTCACAGCAACCCATTTTGGTGCATGTCTCTTTAAATGATAATGAGCAACTGCTCATCCCACCCCTCTCTTCCGTGGGGGAGTGTTGACACAAGACACAAAGTGTTGCCTTAGCAACCTGCCTTGGTGGACAGTATACAAATGGCTGAGGGCGGAAATATGCTAATACGGTAGGGATGGGCGATACCACTTATTTTGTTTTCGATACAATACCGATACTTTCAAGGCCAGTATCGTCGATACCGATACTAATAACTTTTTAAATTTGAAAATTTCTTAAATTATTAAATTACAAAGATTAAAATGGGTAATGATACCGACTTAACATTATATTTTAAAGGCATTTTCACATTCAATATGCCATTTTTTTTTTTTTGAGTATCGAGCCTTTTTATACTCTACGTCAGTATCGATATATCGATACTTTGAATCGATACGCCCATCCCTATAATACGGGACAGTCTGTTAGCGGTCGTGGGCAGAGCATGAGCAATATGATGTCATATTGCTCAGAAAATCCAAATGGCTGGATTATTGAGTGTTTAGGTTTTTTGAGGAATCGATTTTTTTCATTGTATGGTGGTTGTGTCCACACACTTCAAAGACACATTTATATGCAAATACACCATATAAAAGTTAATTTCGCATCCAAAGACCCCTTTAAGACCAGGCCTTAAAAATAAATCCCTTTTCTTTTTATGACATTGTTTTAAGATTTTGGATTTCCCGAAAATAACAGAAAACCTTTAGATGAATTATGATTCAACTAATGCTGGTTTTTGAAGAGACAGACTGAATCCATTCATATAAATGACAGCCGGTCTCTCAGTTTAGATGCTGAACCACAAATAAGCTCTGGTTATTTGTGGAGTAAGGAGTAAGGAAATGGAATATTTATTAAACAACTATATGCATATATATGCATTTGAATATTGCAGTAAGCCTATGAGATATATAGTTTGAACACCTGGGTGGGCCACTCAAAAAACTACAGGCACTAACCAAAGAAAGAACATAAACAGAGAGCATGTGGACCTCATTTCTGAACTGTAAAGAGGCATTCAGTCATTTGTGGTGACCAAATGATGAAAGTGAACGTTGGCAATGCAATGCGTGCATGTGCAGCCGAGAAAAGTTTAACTTTTGACTTATTGATGTTAATGTGAATGATTTCACTATTCTGTAGAATTTGTCTCATTCAGTCTTGTTCATGATATAATGTATTATGCACTACTGATAGTTACACCACTGTTCAAAAGTTCAGAGTCTGTAAGATTATCTTTTTAATTGATTTAATATTTTTATTCAGCAAGGATGCATTAAATTGATCAAAAGTGACAGTAAAAGTTTTAAAAAATTCAAATAGATGCTGTTCTACTAACTTTCTATTTAATCAAAGAATCTGTTTCCACAAAAATATTAAGCATCATTGAGAATAATAAGAAATGTTTCTCGCTGCTGTAAATATGGCTCATGGATCAGGTAAAACAAGGCACAGAGATATAAACACACACACAGACATTCACATACAAACAGACACAGGGGAAACACTGAGTGCAGTATTTTAAGCACTGTTTGCTGAGGCAATGACCTGAATCGATGAAAGCAGAGTGAAACAAGCTTTAACGCTAAAACTACAAAAGCATGTATAATGCAACTCCACAGACAGATCTCTACATCAGAGCTACAGCGACACGTCAAAGTATTCATATTAAAGTTGCAATATAATAAAGTTACACACAACTCCCATTGTAAAAAATAAGGTATCAGAGGTAAAAATTGCAGACACCCACCTGGATTACTCCTTCCATCATGCTCACCATCTTATTGACAATGGCGATGACCTTGTGCGTGCGCTCAGATGGGCTGATGTCGGGCCGGTATTGGCTGGACATGACGTAACGGCAGGTCATGTACAGCACGTAAGTGGGAGACAGCTTGAAGTGCACCGTTGAGCTGTTGGTGTAGTTAATGATGGCGGACAAGAAGGCATCTTCGGCTATGGGGGGTGATGAAGGGATAAAGGAAACAAACAGAGTATTAATTGGGATGGACCAAAAAGGAGAGAGCTAGGTTATAGTATGCCCATTCATTTAAATGGCAGTTGCATGGCTGGTGTGTGGTGATTTTTTTTGGGCCATAAGCCATAAATGCCATGTTACCGATTGCACTATATTATAACTTGCAGTGAAAAGCATGTGGAAAAATCAACTGTAATATTTTATCATACATTTAATTTTGCTAAGTGTATATTGCTTGCAAAATATGTTGGTAACACTTTACAATACGGTTCATTAGTTAACATTAGTTAATGTATTTACTAACATGCACTAACCATGAGCAATACATTTGTTACTGCATTTGTTCATCTTTGTTAATGTTAGTTCATGAAAATACAGCTGTTCATTGTTTGTTCATGTTAGTTCACGGTGCATTAACTAATGTTAACAAGATTTTAATCAAGTATTAGTAAATGTTGAAAATGACATTAACAAAGATTAACAAATGCTGTATATGTGCTATTCATTATTAGTTCATATTAACTAATGTAGTTAACTAATGTTAACTAACGAACCTTATTGTAAAGTGTTACCAATATGTTATAAGGATCCTGCTTTTAGTTAGCCCATAACATAACTTATGATAACACATAACATACATATACCGGTAACACTTTACAATAAGGTTCATTAGTTAGCATAAACTAATAATGAACAGCACTTACACAGCATTTATTAATCTTTGTAAATGTTAATTTCAATATTTACTAAAACTTCATTCAAATCTTGTTAACATTAGTTAATGCGCTGTGAACTAAAGTGAACAAACAATGAACAGCTTTATTTTTATTAACTAACATCAATGAAGATTAAGAAATACAGTAACAAATGTATTGCTCATGGTTAGTTCATGTTAGTTATTACATTAACTAATGGACCTTATTGTAAAGTGTTTCGCATATAACAAATAATAACACATTACATACAACACATATAACATTACACATCATATTACATATAACACATAAAACATAACACAACACTTAACCATAACATACAACACATTAATACATATAACATAACGTTTTAAACTCAGGTCTTTGTGATCTTATTTTGAAATGCTTTCAACTAAATAATTTACCAAAATTATCAGAATGTATGAATATGAATGCAAACAAAACATGTAGTGGGTGATTTTTTACTTTTACTATTATTATTTTTGACATTTTATTTTGTGCCTAGTAGAAGAACATCTCTGTCTACTAGCATAACACTCACTCCTGCCACCTATTAGCATGGATGAAAAGTTATATATTTTTTATGGACAAAAAAAAATTATATATTAAAATATAAATGATCATGAACTGACTGAACACTGATAGAAGTTTTTTTTTTAGCAGTCATCAATACTTTCCATCCATTGATCTATGATGCAGCTAACCATTACTGATTTCTAAAATTAGCTTTCTGATTTGCTCTGTAATCAGCACAGCCAATGAAAGCACAGCTGTACTGTGTCTGCAACACCCAGGAAAAGCTAATGGCAAAACATGTACAGAAAAAAAAGCCGCCACACAACAGACAAAACACATGACCCAGTTAAGGCCAGAAGGCACGAACAGAAAGGAAAACAGCACAGATCAATTTGTAAATGAACGCGGTACTCACAGTTTTCCCTGAACTCAATGCTGGCCGGCAGTGTGAGCTCTGGGCCGTCCTGGGACCTGCAGGGAAAAAACTGTTGCTCGATGAACCAGTTAAGATAGGACAGATTGACACCACTGTCTACAGACGCCCACCGCTCCAGAGACCCCGCTCCTGTCCTGCCATACAACATCCTGTCACAGATGTCAAACTGTGCTGTGCGTGTGTGAATGTGTGTTTTCTCATCTCCACTGGATTATTGATGATGAGACTGAAGCCAGGTGAGCGGCGGGCTCAGGTGTCTCAGGTTCAGACAGAGAGACAGGGTTAGGTTACATATAGAGACCCGTACCCGGCACCGACTCCATAGAAACCCTCAATGACTAAAAGGTTACATGCACAAAACTTGCTGTTACTGAACAGAAAATGCAACTGACATGGCACTGTTTTCTGTGTCGTACACTAAATCTGATTTTATCATATTTTCTGCACAACTGCAGAGGAAAATCAGAATGTATTTAAAGCAACATTACATCAAAATCCCCCCATAAAATGCAATGGCCTTATTTATGGCCAAAATTTAACATTAGAATAATAATGAATTATGCAAAAAAAATGCCAAGCAAGATTTATTAAAGTAATTAATAACAAAATAATATGTATTAATAAAACAATATTTTAATTGTTCTATTAATAAAACAATAATAATAGTAATTATAAATATTAGTACATTCTTTAATTAGTATTAAATAAATAGAGGAAATATTTCTAAATATTTCAGGGAAAAAAATTGTATGTAAGTGATCATAAGGACGTGACCGTAATTTTAAAAAATGTGCAATGTTTTTTTTATTTTTTTTATATATATAATTAGGATAAAACATTTACCATATACATGACACAAAGGACAAAAAAAATATAAATCTTATTTATTTTAGTCTGTTACCAAATTCTGATCCATTTTAACTTTTACAACAACCTATGGACAATTTTTTGTTCAGACTTGGAAAATGGGGATTATTAAGTATGGTGCACACCCTTACCCAGTCTTCACAAATCTGAATTAATAATAAAAATATATTTTTCAGTGTAGTATCAAGCTTAAATAGCATGACCACTTTGGGTGATATGACCAAATTGGTCATTTGGTCATTCATCCATGTTTCTTAATCGCTTCGTCCTGTCGTTTGAACTTATGTGAGACAGCATGTGTGGGAAATGTTCGCTTTCGCTTTGTTTCACACAGACCACTCTCTGACATAACAGGCGCGACATCTGTATCATCGTGAAAATAATGCATTGCAATTTAAATTTAAATTAGGGAATTTATTTTTGCGAGACCTTATTTTGCGGCCAAGTTCTTACCTTCCGTCATGCTTGTTAAAGTCCTGCTGTTCTCCTCTGATCATGGGCTTCACAAGGCCTCTTTCACTGTTGTTTCCGGGACGTTCCATCTCCAGCTTCCCTGAACTCTGAAACAACCAAACACCCCATTAGAGATGCATCACACCACACACAAATACATGCATAGAGATCAAAATGAAGCAGGCAGATGTGACACCTTGCTTGTAGGGAGAGCAGAGCCGCTATGAATGTCCCCGTGAAGGTCAAAGGTCGTCTCTGCGACACTTCTGGGATGGAGAAAAACAGACACAAAAAGAAGAGGGGGGGGGGGTTAAAAGGAAAAAGCAATAATTTCAGCAGATGTCATGAAAGTAAACACTGTCCGTGGCCAACAAACAAACCTGCACGCTCTAAAACACACAATTACATTAAACCTGGGCTGAATGGAAAGTCAAACAACAGCCGCGGCTCACAGCCTCACGAACACCCGGACACATGAGTGTGTGCATGTGTATGTGTGTGAGCTCTGAAGACAATCAATAACACGCCAACATTCTTACCAGGCTAAATGAATGAGCAGGAATCCCACAGACTAACGATACACCCACACAGTGTTTGAATGAAAATTATACAAACGAAAAGTACCGTAAAAACAAGATTACAAGGTAGCAAACTGCTACCGTGTTCAACAGCTGTCAAACAGCTGTGTCCAGCTCTCAGCTTTCACAAAGACACAGTATATTCAGGTCTCATCTATACTGCAGCTTGGGTGTGGGCACTTCAAAAAGCTGCTTTATATATCAAATAACCATGTGGTAATGTCCCTTTTTGATAATCCAGGGAATTAAATATTTTACAAATTAAAGTTAAAGTACTTTTATTGGAACTTGATGGATGCAAACCAAAAGATACGATTATTCTGATAATATATTAAGCCTGGTATCAGTGCGAAAACAGCTTCACATTATGTAACTCCAAATAGTACAAGTATAATATTTTAAAATGGATAGTTCTCATTCAGATCTCTGATATTTGAGAGCAGAAATTTGATCAGAAATTGATAGTCAAGCAAAAATGTTCAAAGACAACCTAAAGCTGCAATGTGCCATGCTGTTTACAATGCACAACATAAAGCAGATTTTTTAAAGAAACTAATACTTTTAATCAGCAAGGATGCATTAAATTAATCAAAAGTGTCAGTAAAGAAAAGTGAACAAGTGCCACATTTTCCACAACTGCTTTCAACATTGATAAGCATAGTAGAAGGATTTCTGAAGGATCATGTGACACTGAAGACTGAAGGACTGATGCTGAAAATTCAGCTTTCCATCAGAGGAATAAATTACATTTTAAAATGTTTACAAATATCTTAAATTGTTATTTAAATGTTTATTTTAAACTCTTGACAATACTGTTTTTACTGTATTTTTTATCAATTCAATACAGAACTTGAGCAAAGAGCACATTTGAAAATAAAAATCTTACCATCCCCGAAAATTTCTTTGTATTAACCAGCAGTATGAGTATATTTTTGTCCATATGTACGGCACATAATCAGAAAAATCAAATACTACACGGACTGAGCCCATGTCTGATCCTTCCCGACAGCAAGCGTCCCTGTCCTGGAATGAACACCGCTTAATCCAGCGAAACATCAGGACATCAGATTAAAGATTTCTGCCACAAACACGTTTGCTAAGAGATAACATGTTTTCACATCAAATTAATGCAGGAAATGAACCTAATTGAACCTAGACATTACGAATGAATGACCTGAAATGACCACAGATTTAATTACAGCGCATTCACATACTTGCATGCAACATGGACTCTACATGCTCACAGAAACAGCTCAGAACACAAAATTACTTGCAGGAAAAAAAATCAGTAAGTCAACATAAGAAACTGGAATTGCAACATGAGGCATAGCTCACATGTTCAAACAGACAGTCATAATCTAATCTAATAAGATATATATATATATATATATATATATATATATATATATATGTGTGTGTGTGTGTGTGTGTGTGTGTATAAATTGTTTAATTTATATATATTACATATGTGTACATATGTGTGCGTGTATATTTACATATACACATTTATAGGTATCTTTACAGTATATGTATGTATAAATAAGTGTGTGCGTTTGTGTATAAACCGTCTACACAGACATTTATATAATATATATAAATATAATAATATACATACACGCATAAATATTTGGCAAACAAAAACTTATGTTAGATGTGATAAATTAAATCGATTTGACAGGACTAACAATTATAAAAAGGTATAAAAAGCCTTGAAGTATTTTTTTTTTTTTTTTACAAATTACAAAAAAAAAAATCCCCACATTTTTGAATGGTAGGATATTTTTGATAAAATGAAAATTATAAATATGTTGTAGTTGATGTATGCTTTTTCCTTGTGAGATTTAGTTTTTCTATGCATTTTTTTTGCATAGTAAGCTGTAGTTTGCCTTTTTTGCCAAATAATTTTGTCATATAAATGTAAATAATAACAATAAAATATGTTCCTCATATTTTGATGATTTAATTTGTAGGATCATTAAAAATAAATATCACTTTTGAAAAAGTAGGTTTTATTTAAATTTTTTTATTTAACAAGTATATATATATATATATATATATATATATATATAGGTATAGATATAGTGAATCTTTAGATAGACGCATGAAAAAACAATGTTAACTAACCGCAAAAGTTAGTTTCAAAAGAAACTTTTGAGTTTAAGAGTTAAAAGAACGCTAATATAAATTAGCATTTGTCATTAGACGATACCAAAACTGTATAAAAATTTTTTTTTGAAAAAATTCAAAATAAAGCCTGCTTATAATTAAATTAAAGTTTGTGAGTAATAAACAATACAACAAATCTTCATGGTCACCTGATCACTCAAGTGTAAAACATGGATGTACTCACCAGGACAGCTCTCCACTCCTCTCTATCCTGTCTGATATGTTTAACAGTGAAGCGTGTGTGTGTGTGAGAGCGTCACTACTCTCCGCCCTGTCCCAAACACACTTCACCAGCGTTTCTCTCTGAAATGACACTGGGACACACCCCTCTACAACCCACGCTGATCAGATTATAGAGTCTCTCTCCGCCTGTGGCCGACATAACCTTCTGCTCACCCTCGCCCTGTCACTCCTCCAGCCTCTTTTCCAACATTTCTCACAGTAAAGGCTGCATTTAAGACTCGAAATCTAAGAGGACAGTCACTGCAAAAGACACCATGAAACCCTTGAAACTCCCGTTGCCATGGCAGCAAAGCATCCCATAACACAACACGCACTGGTCATTCAGAGTGACGGCGGGCAGACATATAAACGTCATGAACAGAGAACAAACAAACAAGAATGTAACCATCTAAACACTGCCATCTAATGGCTCCACAAGTGCAAACCATCTCATGAAGTCAACTTTAACAAAAACAGTCATAATATACGTATATAGGTGCTATCATTATATAACAAAAACATTCCCTGTTTTTCCTAACTCTATTGGCTCTTATTTTTTAATGAGAAGCTTGTTTGTAGTTTAACTACTTTAAATAAGTAGCTAGGCAAGACACAAAAGAAGCTTCCTCAGTGCAGTGTCTAATGTTACACAGAACAGATGGTTCATTGTGCAATAACAGCCACAGCTTGTCAACAACATATCCGTTGCTATCGTCAAAACATTTCAACTATATTAACGCCTAGTAATATATTAAAAGTTCAATATATAGTACATACCAGTGATGCGCGGGTCAATGTATAAACAAACCGCAACCGACCGACGTTTTCAACTACCCGCCCGCAACTCGGACCGCAAAAAAAAGTAAAAAAATATTGACCCGCTTCCTGACCGCATTTTTTAAAAGTAGTAAATGCTCATCAGAGCGTTATTGGGCCATAGACGTGTAACAACACAGCATCGCAAGAAGACGTAGGCCTACACATAACAAAGGCAAAGCCAGCACTTTGGTCATCATATTTCATTATTTCAGCAAATGTCTCCCACACTTTTACTCTTTCTATTTGTGTATTTGCGGAGCTTCCACTCCCCAGTCTTCACCTTTTCTCTTGCCGCCTCCATCTCTGCAGACTGTAGTGATCATAGACATGGCCGGTTCGTGAACGAATCGTTCTTTTGAACCGGTTCTTTTTAGTGAACCGGTCGAACCTACACTAAATCGAACTGAATCGTTCGAAACAGTTCGCGTCTTGCGTCAGTGCTGATCCACAAGTTAGTTACTTACTTTCAGACATGCCTGACAGTCGCCTCCGAATCGAAATAAATCAATATCCTGAATTCTATTTTACTCCAGTAACTCCAACAGTTCACTGAACCGAGACATGTTGGTGCCACTGTTGAGAGAAGTGATGAGCACGAGCAGATGATACTGCGTACTACCGAACGCACAGGGACAGCGGTTCTCGAATCACTAGTATAGAACCGAGAACTGTTTAGACTGAGCTTGTGTGTTATCTTCGTGCCAGTTATTTAGCCAATAATTTGTAGGGCTGTATATTTCATCAAAAATTGTGTCTAGTACTAATACAAATGTTTAATTGGCATCTTTTTTCAAACGACCCGACCGACCGCGACCCGAATATCATTAAAAACATTTTTGGATGACCCGTAACTGCGGGTAACCGCGGGTGACCGCAGGCACCCGCTCATTTCGGATCAACCCGCGCATCACTGGTACATACATACTGCATGCATACAGTGTACTCTCTCTCTCTCTCTCTCTCTCTCTCTCTCTCTCTCTCTATATATATATATATATATATATACTATGTCACTCAGCTCTAATCTGCTAAATGTAATTAACCCTCAATCGGGTCATGGGGTCTATACGACCCCAATCAACTTTTACTTAATAAAAAAAGGTTCCCTTCATCTCAGTGGAATAAGATTTTGTGACTTTTCATACAATATCTATCTATACACACACAAAAAACTGGACTTGATTCGGTTGTTCTGAAGGTATGTAAAAAAAAATGTTTACACTTCTGGTCTTCGAGGTCAATATGACCCCACATTGAAATTTATGGGAAATGTGAAAAAAACTAAATATATTTTCTTCATGTGTCAAAAAAAAAAAAAAAAAAATCCGGAATAAATCTGAACATTTTTACACAGAAATGAAGGCCTAGTACTAGAGCATAAATGCAACACATCATAAAAAATATTTTATATATTTGATACAATATTTCATATGCAAGCCAATGGTGTAGTTGAGGAATTGTGTGGTATATGGCTACAAAAGTACTTTATATCTCCAAAAACACAGCATTAATGAATAGATGAGAAGTAAACAAAAAAACATGATATATTATTTGTATGATTAAAAATGTATATTTTTGGTACAATTACTCAATCAATTGTTGGGGTCGTATAGACCCCGAAGCCCAGAAGTGTAAACAGGAAACGAAGACCATTTGAAGGTTAAGTCATGAAGATATTAAGATATAAACATGGACTTTTTTATTATTTTTATTTTTTTGTAAAGCTGCTTTGAAATGTGTATTCTGAAAAGCACTACATAAATAAATATGTAATAAATAAGCTCTACGTGGCTGCTCTTCAAATAAAAATGGCTCACCCTGATTTGTGTCTTCCCTTCATCATGAGCCCCGGGTCTCTCTTGGACATGCTGTGGTCGTAGCTGGGGTCTACGAATTTGAAAACGTGAGTGGCCCCGAACTGGACAGTCACACCGCTGCGCAGAACCGTAGTGTCCGAGATCCGCTGTCCATCTACAAACGTCTCAGCGTCCAAACTGACAGGGGTCACGGTAACCAACCCGTCGCCATGCATCAGGTCACAGTGGTGAGGCAGAATCCCAGGCCCAGCCAGCTGCATTGTGGGAAAATCAGGGAAGTTTAAGGTCTATGGATGTGTCTTTAAACGTTTCTCCCCATTTCATTGTACTAGTTGCCAAGCGTTTTCCTTACCTGGATGTTTCCCTCTTCACTCCGATCACATCCGACTTCAGTGACGCTGTGCTGTAGTCGGTAGAGTTTGGGTTTATCCCTGGAGTCTGACCCATCTGCAGAGCAGCCACAGAGCAGTGAGACACACACATTTGCGTTTTCTGCATTTTGCTCAATTAAAAACACAAGCATGTGCACGTTGACACAACCCATTAGTCACTTCTGTGCTTAAGGCCATGTAAAAGATATGCAAAACAAGTCAATAAGTCAACTAAACTACAGTATAATTAGTTTTCACCCCTGAATGTAAAGGCACAACTCCCCCAGAGAGGGTGTTCCAGGGTTGTACAGTATGCTAATTATAGCACTGCATCTAAAAATACAACTACTGGAAACGAGTTTGAGAACATGAAGATTTTTTAAAACAAATTAAGAACACATTAAATGGAAAAAAAGTGACTGTAAATTATAAATGTATTTACTGTTTTTGTCTATTCATCAATGAATCCTGAAAAAAATGTGTCAGTTTCCACAAAAATATAAAGCCGGACAACTGTTTTCAACATTGATAGTAGTAAGAAACGTATTTTGAGCAGCAAATCAGCATATTAGAATGATTTCTGAAGGATCACATGACTGGAGTAAAGCTGAAAATTAAAATTTGCAGTACATAAATTGCATTTTAAAGTATATTTAAATAGAAATCAGTTAAATGTAATAATATTTCACAATTTTACTGTATTTTTGATCAAATAAATGTAGCCTTGAGCAAAAGAGCCATTAAAAAAGTCTTAGACACCAAATGTTTGAATGGTGCTGTATATAAATGCTAACTTCACTAATCACAAGTCAACCCTCATGAACACATCCCTACTAATTAAGTACATTTTATGAATACCATGCAAAAACAATTACTTTTTATTTATCTGAAATTGGAACTTGATCAAACAAGAAGAAACAAACTACTTTTACAGGAAATCCAGTGTTATAAATGATGATGGAATGGTTATGGTTGTATTTTAAATCTTCGATCAGTGAGATGATTGGCAATTAGGAGCTATAAGCAAAATGCAAAGCACAAACAGAAAAAGAAGGAAATAAGATTTAAAAACATTGTGTGTTATGTTTTGTGGGGGTTTTTAATAGCCAATAACCCAACTAAAACCTACATATGTGTAGGTTACGTCAGGTGAAAAGTATTTAGACTAATTTTAGAGACATTTTGTTGAAAAATTAAAAAGACAGGTTTTTTTCTTTATAACATGTACTAATGAATCGTGCACAATTAAACCAGGAACATACAAAAAAAAATTGAACCAGATCATTTTGGCTTTTAGGTAAGGAATCTTTAACTATGAATATCTTGTATACACTAATACTTTTTTGTTTGAAAACGCAAATCTCTCCGTTTTGGCCTTCCATCCACATTCCACACCGATACAATATTTTTGTTAGGGCTGGGACAAAAAAATTGATGCATCGCAATTCATGGATCGATTCCATTTTTTCCCGAATGCATAATCGTACTTCTCTCTCGAATTGATTCCGAGCTTAGATTTTAACAGCAGATGGCGCTCTAGGCTAGTTTTTAACCACATACTCAAATGCTTATGAAGAAGAGGGTGCATTCGGCTGAGTCTGAGAATACACTTGCACCTCAGAATGCTTTTATGACGCAAATTTAATGTAAACAGCCCAATGGAAACACCCTTGTAAGTCGCTTCAACCTTTTCAAACTGTATAAATGATTATTTTATAGAAGGTTCAAGTGGTGTGTAAGGCATTGGACGCCAGCAGAGTATGGCTGTTTCTAAAGCATGCAGTGCCATCTGCTGTTAAAAACTGATCACAATGCACTCAGAAAAAATTGGAATCGATCCAGAATAATTTCTCGATTCACGATACATCGATTTATTGTCCCAGCCGTAGTTTTTGTCCTGTGAAAACTGAGCTTTTTGTGGATGCATTTGAAAATGGTGTTTTCGCAAAAACGGACTGTGACTGAAAACGATGACGCACGTTTAGTCATGTGACGCACGTTAAGCCGAAAAGCATGCATGTTTATACTGCTATCGTGCCTGTTATGTGCTATTGACTTTCACACTGTTGCAAAATATGTTACTTTGTAAACTCTTCACAAATCACAATTGCAATTTACTTACAATTGATGTCCTGTGGCAAAACATGAGAGCAGTTGTGTTTTAGACCAAACATATAGTTGTGATGACGAGTGCGAACTGGATGTATCAGATATTCAGCTAAATAAAAAGATCTTGCCAGAAGAACAGCATGAAAACTTTACCTGCTTCGTCTGTATCATCTCAGTGAGCTTTTGAGGTTTTACGAATGCACAATAAATGTGGGTGAGAAACGTTTGGAAAATCCTAGTGTGGACGGAGAGAATTTTGAAACGAAAATGCTGTTTTAAAATGTATCCAGATTAATGTGGACATAGCCTTAGCAGTTATGTAAGAGTCTGAGTGAGCAAAGCTGGGAACTTTCTACCAATACAAGTAACAATGTGCTGTAAAACTAAATGCTTTACCCGAAAATACCACATCCGTCTTCCCTAGTGCCAACAATCATAACTGCACACATTTCTCTTTCAGAGTGTGTGTGTGAGAGAGAGGTACAGCTAGGGGAGGGGTGGAGGTGCAGGCAGGTTTGTGTTACCTTCATGATGGCGGTAGTAGTAGGCATAGTGACTCCCTCGCCCTAGGATGGGACACATGCACAGGAGCCAGGAGCAGACAGAACGGCGGGACACACGCCAACAACGCGCCAAAGAGAGAGACAGAGAGAGGAAAAGCCAAGGAGTACCAAACGCAGCAAGAAAGAGAAAAAGCGCCATAAGCAAGTGGTCAGTCTGTCTGCTGACACAAACTCAAGAGATGAGTAAATATGTCAATCAATTTCCAAGCCCCAAAATTTGTTTCCAGAACCCTCATGACCACTTCTAGAACGTATCTACACCAGAGTTTGGATGATGAACAGCACAGCTACTCCAGTTATCTACCATATATTAGAGCCTGACCGATAAAGGATTTTGAAGGCCGATAGCGATACAAATATTTATTGGTTTTAAAATCCGATATTCCGATATATTGGCCGATATTTTTTTTTTCAGAAACGCGCAACAAAACAACAGATTTCCCTAACATTAGTTATTTGTAGTTATTTATGAGTTTTTACTAAAATAATATGATAATGCATTTTAAAAAGAAACTTGTCACAACAGAACAGAGGAACATCAAAATATATTGAAGTTCTGATCAATAAAATAATAATTAGTCCCTACAATTAGTCCCTGCCTTATAAGCTACTTGCTACCTGGATCAGCAGGTTGCAGGATGTGTGGTGTGTTATACACTAGGGTTGCCAACAGGAACGGTGTAGAGTACCCTCTGGTGGACAAACTATACAACTCCAACACTCACGACATGGTTGAAGCGTGTTTCATCCGTTCTTATTTTATTTTTGAAATATTCATTTATCGGCCATTATAACGGCCGATACCGATAGTTTGGAAAATGCCAATATCAGCTGATAATATCGGCCTGCCGATAAATCGGTCTGGCTCTAAGACCCCGTTTACACCTGGTATTAAAATGCGATCTGTATCCAGATAAGTTATCCGGATAATAAGTACTGATTCCATTTACACCTGGCCACATAAATGTGTTTTTGCAAAACGGATATAAATCCGATCTTCACCTCCTGCGTTATATGCAGATTTATTGGATTGCACGCCATCAAAAGCAACAGATCTGAGCGGCATTTTATTGATCATCAGCTAATTTCCAAATCAGAGACATCAATAAGAGAGAGTGGCAACAGGCCTGGTAAGATAATTTCGTTTCTTTACTTGAAGATACGTTAACTGCGTCTGTGACTTACTTTCACTTTTATTTGCGATGTTTGCACGTTGAATAGACGCTCAGCTGCTCATCTGCGGTGATGCGTGTCGCGTGTCGCATCTGACTAGGCTATAACATGACATATAGCCTATATAACACGCTCTCACTCGTTTATTTTTTAGCATTTTTGGGAGGAGTAAAATATACATATGTGGTTTCAACAACCAGATTGCGTTTACACCTAGTAAAGATCCGGACACAATGCGAGCCAGACTACCTCCAGATGTGGTCAGGCAGATCCGATCACGATCCGATCACAACGCGTTTACACCTTGCATTAACATGCGTTTTTTATTATCCGGATAACTTATCTGGATACAGATCGCATTTTAATACCAGGTGTAAACGGGGTCTAATATATATATATATATGAAGAGTTCAGATGCAAAAGCCTCTAAATGCCATTTGAAATTTTCTTCTTTAATGATGATTTTTATCAAACCTGTATATTTAAGTTCAGTAATTTCACTTAAATGGCAATGATAATTGTTATTTAAGTGAAATTACTGAACTTAAATATACAGGTTTGATAAAAATCATAATTAAAGAAGAAAATTTCAAATGGCATTTAGAGGCTTTTGCATCTGAACTCTTCATATATATATATGGAAGATAGCTGGAGTAGCTGTGTACTTTGGATTTCTGAGTAGCAGAAATCCATTGCCATAATTTTATATTACATGGGCTATACAGCCGATGTAATTTAAAATGATGGAAATGGATTTGTTTTAATGCTTTCATTGTAGGCATCCTTGAGTTTTTGCAGTCGCAATGAGAAACCAGTCCCTTCCAGTGTAGAGACGGTGTCATTACACATCAGGAGAGTTTCCGCTCAACTCTTTGCAGTTAAAAAGCATTGGTTATAAACTCAGTGACAGGGTTAGTTGTGGGTCATAGCAGGGGGAACAGTATGCAAGCAGCAGTTAGACTGAGAGACAGCGTTAGTGAGGTTTAGGTCTAGATGATGCGAATTACCAACTCTTAAAAACTCCACTGAAACTAAGGTGTATTTTAAGGGTTCTCGCTAGCTGACTATACAGCGGTCCAGTGACTGAACTCAATTGTTGGCCACAGCTCTACTCATGCGTGAATGTCAGTGGGCAATTGGTAGGCCACTCTTCATAGCTGTCACATCAGTGCAACTGAAACTCTAGCGCAGGCTTAAATGAGCATGACTGATCTATGAACAGCTCTGCTACCATTATCTAATACACAAAAGCCTCTGTTCCTGCTCTAATTTTCCTTGTAAATGGATGTGATGTCATTCTCTATGTTTGTGTGTGTCACCTGGGCTCAGTTCAACCAGGTAGGGCAGTTTCTCAGGAGGAATGGATCCCTGCTGCCCCATCCTGGTGTCAGGCTTACGTCCTTTCTTTGGAACGTAGTCTGGAGGACGCTTTTTCAGCTGGAATACTAAGGCCTCTGTAAAATGGACAGTTTTGATGTTATAGCTCATTCAAATCAACAGGGGGTGGTATAAGCTGGTGTAAATGAGAGGCTGTTTATTATCTAACTCCTTTAAATGCAATTTTAGCAATTTAAGCATGCAAGAATGCATAACTAACATAGTGTTTCCACATCTACATTGCACAATTTTTCAGGTAAATGACAGCAGAATAAGTAATAGTGTGTTTTGCTGACCTTTATCACTGGTCCAGTCTCTGAGGATCTGCAGAGGGCAATCGGTGTCATCTAGGATGGTCTCCTTCACTTGTTTATCATTTGCATGAATCACCTGCGCAAAGTGAACATGCACACACTTTAAGGGCCAAATCTACTAAACAGGGCAATTTAGCATGAGTGTGCAATCCCATAAAAGCACAGATGGGAGTGGAAATTTCTGACGACACAAATTAAAGAACACAGACGCATCCGCATAATTTCCATAATGACCAACGCAATCTACCAAGAGCAGAGCAAATTAGCATCTGGTTTAAAGACGTGCTATTTTAGGGTGGTAAATGGTGCAAATACCCATAAAATGACTAGCATAAACCTTTGTAAGTTACACCTAGCATGATTCATTTAAATACTCTCCTCCCATAAATTTTGCATCTGAAACTCCTACAAATGCATTATATGCAATGAGGTCACCCACAAAAATAACCCTGTCATGCCTTTTCAGCGCTAATTTTAAAGACTGTAGTTTTTTTAATAGCAAAACGGGGTTTGTAAATCTGGCCCTAATAGTTTAAAAATACAATTTCGTTGCCCAGAGAACTAATAAAGTTTGACTTATTTGGCAAAGCACAGTAATATTTCAGTTTGCACTCTAGGCAGGCAGCAAACACCTGTTTTAGTGACAGATACACACTCCCTGCCACGATTTAACAGCAGCTTTCTGGACAAGCCGTGTATGTAATTAAAACTGGCCAGAGTGATGGGATAAGATCACGATGGCACACTTCTCTCAGAAACTCTCAATGTGATTGGCTGAGATGACGGCTGAAAAGAGCTGTGACCAAGGGCGCAGGCAGCCCAAGGTTGACACTTTTGTATCAGCGATGTTTGTCATGTGTTGACAGCAGAGATTAGACCGCCCACTTCGAGCTCTTCCTGCTCTCCTCCTCTACACTTCCTCCTCATCCCCACGTATATCTCTCTTGCAGCATACAGAACAACACAATTCAATTACTCTCAGCTGAAGAGGTGAAGCAGATGCCAGCTCCTGGCTTTAATCTGGAAGATAAATCATGCAGTGGCCTGATGAAATATGCTGGATTTGGTCACTGGAAGAGGAGGGGATCCACAGAGAGAGACAGACATGGAAGGGATGTTGAATCTGATTAATAACTCAGACTCGCATGGTTTCAATTATGAAGAAAGTTCCAAAGATTTCATCAAAAGGTCCATCCTTAATAAAATCCTACATATGGCCTTACATGTTCATTAACTGCATATTTTGGCTAAACTCAGCTGTTTTATTAGGAATTTTTTCTTATTTATTAAAAATGTCTTAATAAATTGTTAATTTATTAATTTAATTATTAATCAAAATAGGGATGTTTTATTATTTTATTATTAATTCTAAACATTTTTTACTTCGAAAAGTTCAGCGCTCACATTTATTTAAGTGAATCAAATACTTTTTAAGTTTAATAATCATATTAGGGCGTATTGCGATTCTTGTTTTCCATCCTCAGATTTAAGCCCTTTTATAATGATAATTAAGGCTTTTGCTGCACCATTTAAGATATTTAAGACTTGGCATTAAATTTGATACAACTGAAACAAACTTTTTAAGAACCTGCAGGGACCATTTATATACATTAACACATAAATACAAGTGAATTTAGGCATCACAACATTATAACAGTATAGTATGAAAAATTTATATAAATTGGGAGATTTGTTAAAGATTACATTAACAGTGTTACATTCATACATTTAGCAGATGCCTTTATCACAAGTGCTTTATAAAAGAACAAAACATTTAACAATATTATTTCATAATACACATTATATATATATATATATATATATATATATATATATAAAATAATGAAAAAATATGATATATATGTTAGTTATTATTAGTGTTTTTAGAGATGAATTAAGTGAGCACTAGATGACAGCAAAGGTAATCTAAATGTAAAAATAGAGAGAAATGAGCACACATAATTTAATATCCAACATAGTCTCTGATTGATACTGATTAAATCATTACATTTATAATATCGGCAGGATAACAATAGAATACCAACATATGGTGCTTTTCGCTCCGTTTTCCATTGCAGACAGTACCGCCACAAATAGTACCCGGTCGTCATAGCGACGCCTTTCGTTCCTCGTTGCCCCATCAAGCTCTCGCTGGATCCTCTCTTCGGCAACCAAACAAAGGAAAGACTGCACCTCCTTGTTTGACCACGGTGTATTCTTCCGAGTTACCATAATAATAATAGTAGTAGTAAGTTTAGAAACTATCTCAGGCCAAACTATTTAAAAATAGCGGCGATATTCTGGATTCTCCATCTGGCGCGTGCAATGATGACGCAGTGAATGGTGACGATTCTCAGCAGTCTGCATTGTTTTCACGTCACATTATAGTACCGGCTTAGCTCGCTCAGAACCTCGCCGGAGGTGATACTAAAAAAAGTACCTAAAGTGCTAAACCAAACAAAGGAGAGCAGAGCCGAGTCGAGTCGAGCGGAGCTGGTACTGTGTAGTGGAAAAGCGCCAATATTGTGCATCCCTCCATTCTACCATATTTAATATTGCACATCACCTCACCTGGGCGATGCAGTAATCTCTAGGGTTTTCCTTCTCCAGACCATATTTCTCCAGAGCCTCAGCCACAGCAAAGTCAGCCATATCAGTAGTTGAGAGGAGAATGGTCTTGTAGGGAATGTTGGGCTTTAGACTATCGGCGTAGATCCTCAGAGTCCCTCCTAAATGAGAGAGATAATGTCAAAGAGAATTAAGAACTAATAGTCCGTAGATTAGCAGTAGACTGATACATTGGCGAAGCCAATTAATCAGATGATACTTGGCTTTTGCAGATTATCAGAATTGGCTGATAATCATGCATATTAACACCTACCTTGAGTCAGCTCCAAAGGCAGACCAATATTGGCATGGCCAATTACTTGGCCAATACTCAGCATTTATGTCAGTTTAAAAACCAGTCAATGTACGAACAGAATTGGCTGAAATTTTGCTCCTAAAACACCGTCCTATATTCTGAAAAATCATTTTAGTTGTGCCCAATGTGCACACACAGTGTGAGAACTCAAACATCCCCAACACAGGGGTCTAAACCCCACCACGTGCCTCTAACCATTTCACACAGTGCTTAACTCTTGCCGGACGGGGTGAATGTGATGACTAACTGGGAGACTTTTTATGTGTGTCACATTGAGGACTTAACCTCTGGTCTAAACCCTCAGTAGCAGACATACGTTATTATCCTGATTACATAAGCTCGGAAAATCTAAATTTTCATGTCTGCCCAGAACAGAAAGGCTATTTTTGGTGTTGGTGTAAACAGAGCTAGAATATAAAGTTTTATGTTGAGGCCTGAAACGGTTTTCCAATTGAAAGTAGGTGGTTCTTTGGCAAAAGATCCCAACAAGTATAATGGACCTGCCAGGGTTCTGGTTTGGTGCTCTCATTATAAAATTACAGTTTACGGTATGCCATGGAGACATACTGCTGACATCATAGCTCATGGATGAAAAACAAACAGAAAGGACTTTTTTTTTTTTGTTGGACCAAATGATTTCTAGATCCACATATGCGCAAGAAGAAAACAAGCAAACAGCCATCTTTAGAAATTGGTCTTAAAACGTCTGTTTTTGCAGTAGCTCTGTATATTTCTATGGCATCAATGTCGAAGACTAATTAGCTAATGAAGAGGATTTACTTATTGGAGAGTTGACAAAAGTTATCATGACCATTGTAATGTTTGAAGCTGATGTAATAACACGTCAGTAGACCGGAAAGAATTTAAAACGAGCGGTTTGTTCATAAAGCAGCGAAAACAAACATGATTTAGTACTGAGAGGTGGCTTTATGTGCGCACACATTGGGTGGGAACACAAAATCTATGGGAATGAGTAAAATTATGCGCAAATTCAACTGTGTGTCGCTGTCGGAAAGGTCATGAGAGATCAAGAAAGCGCAGCTGGTACAATCTATCTATTCTGTGGAAAATTAGCAATATTTCAGTGTCAATATATAGAAAAATCAGTCCCACTTTATATTAAGTGGCTTTAAGTACTATGTACTTACATTTAAAAATAAGTACAAATGTACTTATTGTGCTGATGTTGTATAGTAAATCACTTTTGCTGCTATTGAGGTGTGATATGGGTACGGTTAGGGACAGGTGTGGTGGTATGGGTAGGTTTAAGGGTGGGTTTAAGTGTAAGGGATGGGTCAGCTGTGTAATTACAGATGTAATTACATATATTAATTAAATATAAGTACAATGTAAAAACATGTATGTACACAATAAGTCCATTGCATCAAATGATTCATTTCAATGTAAGTACATGGTAGTTAAAGCCACTTAATATAAAGTGGGACCGAAAAATCTATATTATTACAACATCACATTGCACTTAGTTTATTATTTCAGAAGCCTTTTTAAATGACTAAAATTGAAAAATGTACATATTATAAAATTCAATCCGCAAAAATGGCTGTGTTTGTGTTGCCAGAAAAACAACAAAATTGTTTCAATAATTGGTCATAAGACTTCCATATGCAAATAAGCTCCATCATGACTGGCTAGCCTCTTCGCAAGCAAAACGATTAACAATGGATTCTACTGAATGATCTGCTATGTAAATACAGGTGGTGATATGTCACTGTAGAAAATGTTTACGTATGCCGTACAAACCTGAGTCCGGTCGACCATCTCCGCTGCGGAATTCCTGCATCCTCTTCTCTAGCTTCTGCTGTCGTCTCCTCTTCATCACCACCTCGGGGTTAGAAATAGTCCGTGTAAAACTGGTCTCTGGCATGTCTTTATAAACCTCAGCAGCCAACCTGGAGTCTCTATAAAGAAGAAGGTTAAAGAAGGTCACAGAAATTAGTTATCCAGTACAAAACCACACACAGAGAGAAACCAAAAATGTGAAAAAATTGGTTTTTAAGATGCTCTTATACGATTTACCCACAAACTGAGTCTTACTAAAATCCCTTTAAAAACGACTATTGCCTTTATGTGCCCGTCAATCACACAAGGCAAATCATAATCCTCACCCATCCTCACGGTTCAGCGTGTGATCATCTCCATCTGAAATTCTAGCAAAGGCCTCCTTCTCCCTCTTCTTCTCCTTCTTCTTCTCCTTCTTAGACAGTGTTCTTTTGAAGTTCTGGATCACCCCTTCCTTCTCCTTTTCAGGGCCATTTGTCAGTGCTCTCTGGTGGAGAGATCGAGAGGAAAGAAAGAGAGATGTTAAGAAAAACTGCAGATGGATATCAAGTAGAGTAGGTTATGGCTAGAGCCACATGCATTCTATTAGGAAGGAATAGTAGAATTAATCCAGAAAATGTTTATGTTAAATGTCCATGTTTATTTGTTCTTGCCTTATTGGAACTATATTCCGAATAAACATTTAAAATTTAAAATGTTAACATTTAAAATTAAACTGTAAAATTTGAATATTAACTTTAAATTTTAAATTGCTTTTTAGTTTTCAATTAGAAAAGTAACTTTAAAATATTTCTACATTAACTTTTATTATAGTACTAGCGGTTAACAGTTAACAATATTATTTATTTTTTTATTTTAATTATTTTTAAATAATCTTTTGCATTATTAACTTTTATTTTTAGTTAAAGGGGGTGAAAGTCTAATGCTGAATTTTGTGGAACAATGCGTTTCTATTGATTTCAGTTCTAAACACAGCTGTGATTTTGCAAAGCATCATAGGAAACCCTTCAGACTTTGTTACAGAGGGATTTCAAAATATTGTATTATGAATGAATAATAAAAAGGCCAAAGTAAGGATTGCAGAGTTCATATTCAAGCATCCTGAACAAGTTACTCTACAAGAGAGTGGCCATACAGATGTCATGCCACTTCAACTCTACATCATCAAATGGTTGAGCTGAGAGCAACTGAATAGTTCATTTTATGAACGTTGATATAAAATCAATCCGTCATAAATTACTCACATGAACCACTATTTGCACGCTCCTGGTTACACTAATTCGCCTTGTTTTGCAACATAGTTTTTTTTTTTGTGAACGTGTGAGATTTCAGAGTCATTAGCTGTTATAGATTAACTACAAAAATAACGAAGTGCTGTAAAAAGTAAAGCTATTTGAGTTACAAACCAGTGTGTTAATGATTAAGATAAAAAATTAAAATAATATACCAAGAACCAGTCTGCAAAACAGGCTGTTTTTGTACAGCTAAAATAACTATATGCAAATGACACTGAAAGTCGCTTAAATTCAAGTTATAATTAACCAGATCCACTCTTACGTTAAAAATAAGGCAGATAGCAAAATGCACAATAAAACCATGACACTGGTATCTTCTCATCCTGAAATGTTACCAAGTTTTATTGGACAAACAGTTGCCACAAGCACTTATGTTGATGACTCAAACATACAGTACCACGTTTAGGAGGGTGGAATCCAACTTCAGTTCGGACTGAGCAATCAAACCAAGTGTGAAAACAGCCTAAAACGCAGAAAATTGTTGGGATCTACCGCCCACACACCTAAACACACACATTCTTGCAGACTCAGACAGACCTAGCTCTGAGTTTATGTCTCTTTTGGGAGTATTGCTGCACACAACACTAAGAGCCAGTGAAGTGAAGAGAGAGAGAGAGAGAGATGGAGTAAAACGAAAAAGAAAAAAAAGAAGAATTGATCTGCTCCAGTTAAGCGAGGAAATGAAGTGTCTGCTGATGCCTGTGTTTGTATGCCCTGAGAGGGTTTTTAAGTGACGTGCATTGGGCAGGCTTGCGGAGAAGATGGTTTTAGGGCCCGTCTGAACAGCGGGGGACTAAAAAAGCTGTTCCAACATAACCAAGAGCAGAAACCTCAACAGGAACAAACACAGACACCCTTAGTGAATCATTGCAAATCTGCAGCTCCTGCATTCAAGCAGAACAAACCAAAGTAACAAGCTCTGTGAAAGGGAGTCAGCCTTGGTCTCTCTCTCTCATCCACGTTTCCTCACCTTAGGCATGATGTCATTCTCGTTCTTGAGAACGAAGCGGCCCTCCCTGTCGTCTTTGTTCCAGTTCAGCTGTACGACCAGTGGTTTCTCGTCCAAGTCCAGTTTCCTCTCTTCTATCACAGAGACAGATTGTGCCAGTCAGAAATTCACCTCTCTATAGACTTTAATCAGAGTAGACTGAAACGAAAATGAGGCTAGTCCAAAGGGGTCTCATTCTTTTTTTAATTATTGCATTTAATTGAACGTGATATTACTCAAAAAAGTGATTCAAAGGTGTTTACAGAAATTTGCACTGCTTATATTTTGTGAATTGCAGATAATTTTATCCACTGCAAACTTGAAGATAGTTACATGTATTGAATGGACAAGAACTCAACCTAGTGCATCGGATTCAATACAAT
Organism: Pimephales promelas; assembly: GCF_016745375.1. The sequence goes on from NW_024121432.1 coordinate 5,707,046, forward strand.
GTTACAATAGACCTTATTCAGAGCAGCGCCATGACAGGTATGAAAGTGAGGCTGTGAGGGATAGACTTACCGTGTTTCCAATGGCATCCGCAGTAAAAAGCTGAATAAAGCTCCTAGATTACTTACAATTTTCCACAGCTTATATTGTCGGGAGTTTTTTGTCTAAGATTTCTTGGAAATATATTTTTCCAGTGTTTCATGAGCAGAACAAAACGAAAACACATTAAATAACAGTACAGCCCATTGAAGAGATGCAAGTCTATCCCTCACAGCCTCGCTTTCATTCTCATTAAAAATCAAAGATGGCGCTGCCGTGAATAAGGCGTATACAATATTTATTCTTAAACCACATTTAAAAACAACCAAGTACAAAACAATCCTCGATAGTCTCTAATCAGTGACATAGCAACAAAAAAAAGGTTTTCCTGAAATATCATATATGCAAAAATATTATTATAGTGTTTTCTAAAAATAAAAGGAAGAGCAAATATGAAATTTGCCATCAAATGCAACCAGGAAAACTGAAATTTAAAGTATGCAACTACATGCAATGTTTTATGAACTACATGAAATCGAGATTGCATTGCTAAGTGTTCTTTCAAAAACATTTTAAAAAAATATTACCGACCCCAAACGTTTAAATGGTAATGTATGTTTCATGAAAAATTAAATAAATAAATAAATAAATTATTAATTAATTAATTACTACTTGTTGCTTCTGACAGTATTATTTGTAAAAAGTCACAAAATGGCATCATCATGGGGTGTTTTTTATGGGTGTTCCCATGACTCACCGCCACTGACGTGGACCTCATAGAGGGAGTATTTAGGAGAAGACAGCATCCTCATGTCAGGTCTGAACTTCTCTGCCAGTGTCTCGATCACATCCTGCGTGGTGGCCGTGCTGGACACTCGGATACACTTTGTAGCGAAGTTTCCCGCCACGCGGTCCTGGAAGTAAAAGCGCATCACGCCATGGAACTCCAAGTCCTGAAAGAAGAAACAGAATACAACAATAAGTTCATGCAGTTTCAACTTCAACATTCAGATTCACATTCAGCCTGCCGCAAAAGATCATCTCTTGCCCATCTGCGGTTAACTCTAGCAGTAGGCTACATCCGTACCATCTCTGTTGTGTGAAAAAACGAGCAACTCTGTGTGGCAACATTAAACTCGTAACCTGCAGCGGAGGCTGATATTTGAGCTGGCCGAGCAGGATGTATGTGGGACAAGAGGACAGCAGCCTTAGGACAACAGTGAAGACGTACTTGAAGAAGCCTTTGTGTCTGTATAATAGAGGAGCAGGCTATCAGCATACACCAATATTGTCTGATTATACCTCAGCAATACGAGCATCAAGAGTGTTTTACACTCATCTCGATGAGCTGTAATGTCACACCACGGATACACAACACAATCACACACTGTGCGCTGTTGTTTCTGGACACACCCGAACACACGCCTGCTTGTGTCTTACAGATGAGATTTCTGGACCCACAGGGTCATGAAGTTATATTTAGCAAAAAATAAAAAATAAACAATGTATTCAAATTGTCCAGCACAGACATATGAAAGCTATTTTGTGAGATGAGTTTTGAACAGACAAGCCCCAGTCAAAAAACTATAATGATGCCATACAATCAAATGCATACATTCGGTCATAAAGGAAAAGTAGATAAAAAAATGACATGAAATTGCCGTTGCAATGTATTTAACTCCTATAATATGACACACCTCTTAGTTAAACAGCAGGAACTTCGTACTGTAGTGTTCATAAGAATTTGATTTGAGGCTGCCCAATGAATTTCCCTGACTTTTTCAAGATCTTTCCAATCGTTTATACAGATAAAGATTTGAATATATGAAGAGTTCAGATGCAAAAGCCTCTAAGTTTGAAATTTTCTTCTAGAATGATCATTTTTATCAAGCTTGTATATTTAGTAGTTCAGTAATTTCACTTAAATGATAATTAATAGGTAATCTTCATTGCCATTTAAGTGAAATTACTGAAATATACAAGCTTGATAAAAATGATCATTCTAGAAGAAAATTTCAAACGGCACTTAGAGGCTTTTGCATCTAAACTCCTCATAAGTAATATATATAAATTAAATAAACACATGATATATTTTATTTCTTTATTTATTCTTCAACAGCCGCTTTAGAAAAACAAGGTGCCTTGATGTCTTAAAGCCCCCACTAAGCAAGGAACATCGACTCTTATGCAGTGGAGGGAAACAAAGGCTCATTTTGGAGCATAATAAATACACAAAACACAGATAAGGGAAAACATTTTGGGATTCTAATTCCTGAAACGTGAATGTGTGTGCGAGAGGTGTGTCTTCAAACATCAAGAGAACAAACACCATGGCAACCAGAACAATGAATGTCAGGAGAGTCACCATGTGTTTCCTCAAAACACAAAGGGTTATTTCCTGGCAGGTTTAGTGTGTAAACCGACTTCAGCCGGTTTGATTACATCTGTAACAAAAGGCCTATTAAAAAAATAATCAACTAGCATTAGAGCCAGACCGATTTATCGGCAGGCTGATATTATCGGCCGATATTAGGCATTTTCCAAACTATCGGTATCGGCAGTTATAATGGCCGATAAAGTAATATTTCAAAACTAAAATAAAAACGCACGAAACATGGGTCAACCATGTCATGAGTGTTGGCGTTGTATAGTTTGTCCACCAGAGGGCACTCTACACCGTTCCTGTTGGCAAAACTCGTGTATAACGCGCCACACATCCTGCAACCTGCTGATCCAGGTTGCAGGTAGCTTATAAGGCAACATAGGGACTATTTATTATATATATTTTGATGTTCCTCTGTTCTGTTGTGACAAGTTTCTTTTTAAAATGCATTATATTATTTTAGTTGAGACTCATAAATAACTACAAATAACTAATGTTAGGGAAATCTGTTATGTTTTGTTGTGCGCTTCTGGAATTTTTTTCTTTTTTAAATATCGGCCGATATATCGGAATATCGGATTTTAAAACCAACAAATATTTGTATCGGTATCGGCCTTCAAAATCCTTTATCGGTCGGGCTCTAACTAGCATTACAGTGAATTTACCAGTTATGGGCTGTTGCAAGACACAATCACGATAAAATTAAATATAAAAATTAATAATAAAATAAAATGATTTTTTTTTATTAAATAATAATGAAATCACTTAATTTCTTAAATCACGAAAACTCAATTTTTTTAAAATAAATTAATCAGATTTTAGAACTAGAACCGTTCAGTTTATTCATGCTGGATTATACTAGACTTCATCGAGTTCAATTATCTCGCACACACAGACACAGGAAGACAGCAAAACCCACTCTTCGGCTTCACACAAGAATGTCTTTGAAGCGTGGTAAGAGGGTTTGCTGATGAAAAGGAGACATATGAGAGCTACGGCTGACTGTTTGCCCCCCGTCGTCCCACCTTTGACCTGGGAACTCTAAACCCTGCTGGAGAAAACTCATCCCAGCTTTATCATCATGCATACAGAGGGACGCACAGTCTGAAGCCCCGCACTGTGCCGTGGAGCTCATAAATCAGTTATGGGGCGAGGAGCGGCCTTTCATCTCTTATCCATTTGAATTTAAGGAATTCTAAAGTTGAGTCCAAACTTCCATTCAGGCTGCTATCATCAGGCTTGTCTGCGGAGGACCATAAATATGTCAACTGTCACTGCTTTCAGCATATGGAAAAACACGTGTGGAGCAACTGGAAAAATATCAGAGGTGGAATTTTAAAAATTCCCCAAAACCTTGACGATACATGATCCATTCAGGGAAGCTGGGTCCCTCGGTGGTGGTTAAACTCCAGCTTTTCACGCATTACTTTTTTACAGAGGTGGAAACTGCACATTTGGTTTAAAAAAAACAAACGCTCTATGCATTGACAGACCCTTTCAGGCACAGTCAAAAAAAATAAAAATAAATTACATTTGCAGGGAAGTGCCTGATTTAAGAAATGGTGAAATCATACCAGCAGGGGGCGACGACAGGTTATTACAGCCTTCATGCAAATCACCAGACAGTTTGACAACAACAAGCTTATGAGCTCATAGGTCCATCTCAAAAGTATAATAAAACATGTCAGTGGGGAATTTCGGTCAAGCTTGTGGCGACCCGACCTGACGATCACTCCCAGGATAACTCAAAACACATGTTAGTGCAGCCACCTCCCAATTCACACACCAGAAAGCATTTTAAAAGCATTTATCTTCCCTGAAAGTGGCGTTTAGTGACAACGACAACTTAAAATTGTCAAATAAAAAAAAAAAAAGTGAGTGATTTGCATTTAAATGTGGTTCCTGTGATGTTCTGGGTGATTTCTAACTTGTATGCAGTAGATGCTTGAATTCAAAGACACTTCATTTAGTTTATGTGTTCCCTGGGAACTGCATTTAGCATTGTTAGTTTCATTCTACACTGCTTATCTGCACTAAAATACCTTGTTCAAATCAGCCTGTATAAGCAGTAATAATAGTGATGCTTGCCTTCACCAGTAGGCTAAAAAAAAAGGTCGTCATCAGTACGAAACAATAGTGGAGAATGCAAACAGGCTAATCTGCTCACCACACCGTGTATGACTTAACATTTCCATTTACCAAACTGACAGTTCTGACCATTGAGATAGGACTGAGTCAACAACTTTAGCTGCAACATCTACATACAAGAATAGCCCTAAAGACCACAGGGTCAGTGTTCATCTCGGCTCGAGCGCAATTAGCATACTAATAGCCCAGCTCCGCTCTGTTCTTGTCTCCTGCCTATCAATCTCCATTAAGAGAAACACAAACCAATCACTTGCAACACCAGCAGGCCTCGGTTGCCTACTCTAATGATCAGTTTAAAGGGAAAATTCAGTCATAATATACTCACCCTCACGGTATTTCAAACCTGTTGAAGTTCTTTCTTCTGCTGAACACAAAATATGATATTCTGAATTGACAAATGTTGGTAACCAAAAGGGACCCCATTGCCGAACTCAACTGTTTGGTTACCAAAATTCTTCAAAATGTCTTGTTTTGTGTTCAGCAGAAGAAAGAAACTCATAGAGGATTTAAAACAACTTGAGGTCGAGTAAATTATGACCGAATTTTCATTTTTGGGTGGAGTATCCCCCTAACTTCTGTTCTGCCAGAACTAGATATAAAATTCCTATTATAGAAAACAACGTTTTTCTTGCTCTTTTGAATCAAAAGTAGGGATGCACAATAAATCAGGACCCTATTACTGACCTTTTGTTTAATGTTGGTATTTAAAGCGTTTAAAGTGTATTTTCAGATTTTGGACAACTTTTGCTGTCATGCATCTCATTACATCATCTTAAATACATAGTATTAAATAATAACATCCATATTTTATATACATTACATTTTAATGCTGTGATGGCTAAATAGACTTCAGCATCACAAAATTGATATTTTTAACAAAATAGTATAGACTTTTAATATTAGCCATAATAAAAATATAATTTTTATTTAAAATAAAAAATTGTCACTTCAAGTCATGTCGTAATTAACATTTATTTTATTTTATTTATTTTGATTTATTTATGATTTATTTTCATGTCGTAATTAACATTTATTTAATAACATTTATTTAACATGATATTTAAAAATGTAGGCGAAATTAGAAAATAATAGAACTAGATAATTTAGTAAAAGTCTAAACAACTAACAATTTAACATATAGCCACCCGTTATTAGTAACTTTTCCTGTCCAGACGAACGACAGTGTGATGCATACAGAGGTTTCTGGCAAACACAACAGAGGTCACTTACATATATACAGTAGCAAAAACGGGCTGTAAAATTCTAAAAAAAAATAGTCAGTTTTATTGTGCAAGAAACCTTGACTAACATTATAAGTATACTTCAAAGAAAAATATAAAATGTTACAACCAGATACAATATGTCCCCTTTAATGTTCAGATAATTAAACGCTAGTAAAGTACCAGAGAGGTCAGTGGGGCCGTATTAAGTTGGTTTAAAAATGCAGTTAAGCAGAGAAAGCACATTCCTGCGTACGCACCTTTCACCTCTGACAGAGGCTGATCCCGGGGGAAATCAATGTGTTCAACAGGTCTCTGACCTGGATTAATGGAGTGGTGTGTTCAGAAGGGCAGCGTTAACCCCACGTCAGCAGGACACCTCGCTCGCAGAGACAGAGGATAAATTCCCACCACACCAGACAAGCGTTTCGCTGATTTTACCCCCCAGAGAAAATGTCTGGGCCTGCAGAACAAACTATTGAAATTATGTAGTCCCACAGTCATTAAATTCAAACTTTTGCTCTTTAACAAAAGCAATTGGAGTTAAAAAGGAAGGAGCTGCTTTAGCTGTCCCAAATCAGATGAGGAAAGACCAAAGCAGAAGTTGAACATCTATTTACATTGAGTTTACAGAAGACAAGCAGCAAAACACTATGTAAACAACACTCTGAAGCCTTATAAACACACATACTGTACAGAGAGAGATGGAGAATGAGATAAGCTAAGAATGTCAACCCAATATGAACGGGACCGCAGCGCAGACAGAGAGAGAGAGAGAGAGAGAGAGAGAGAGAGAGAGAGAGAGGTTTGTCCTCTTCCTTCTCTGACTCCTTCAGTTCTGTCTCTGAGGGAAAGTGAGCTGTCCAATGTCATATCACACCACATTTTATTTCAAAAACTGAGAGGTGACATTTCAGGCAAAGGCAGTTTTCAAAGCATTGCACGTCATTTTTAGTGTTAGCAATTGTTCTATGCAACACAAGTCACAGGAAGGGTGGAGCAATATTGGATAATGAACAAGCTTTTGTATAAATAAACAAAGCAGTGTATAATTAATATATATATAATATTTTATTTTAATTAAAATATATATATATATATATATATCATATTTTATTTTAATTTAAATATTTTATATATATTTTAATTACATTTAAATAAAATAATATTTAATAAAAATAAGTTAGGCAATGCTATAAATCATATCTAAAATAAAATAAAGAAATGAATTGTTTGGCTAATACTAGAATAATATATACTATCTCAATTCAAAAATGGTTGTCATTTAAAGGAGTATATTTTTACATACAATTTTTAAGAATATTCATATATTAAACATTTTTTTTAATTGCCGATGGGTGAAGAGCTTGTAACAAAACATAAAAAACATGCCCTTCCCTGACTTTCAATGTTGTCTATGAAAGCCTGTAGAAAATCAGACGGATGTGACCTCTCATCCATTTCTTTCTGTACTGTAATGTCATTGTCATGGAAAGAAACTGGATTAATTCAAACTATAGCCTCACATAGTCATAGTCGTCTATAGTCTCAAATATACTTGATAATCAAATTATCATAACAGAGCCATTTGTTGCATTAATTTAACTGTCAAAATGATGCCGGTGAATTGCAGAGCTCATCCAAATCACTCTGATCAGATGCTTTCTTAACTGCGGTTTTCTCACCACTGTCATTTCTGTGTTTATTTTGTTATTGAGAGGACAGCGCATAAAGTTAAAAGTATATCAATGCAAAGGTATTTCCAACTTGTTTTTACTTCTAAGTGTATCGGGGCTTTGAATAGAGCCAGACCGATATATCGGCCGGCTGATATTATCGGCCGATATTAGGCATTTTCTATAATATCGGTATCGGCAGTTATAATGGCCGATAAATGAATATTTAAAAAAATGAAATAAAAATGGACGAAACACGCTTCGATCATCTCTCCTTGGATTGTTATATTGAAAATGTATGTTTTACAATTTGCAGTATGATGATATCTATTGTTAAATTATGGCTCATCATAGACTAGCCACAAAGCTAGCTAATGCCACTATCATCAGTGGAAGTGAAGACCGCTAACGTTAGCATTATTGAGCTTGGAAACCACAATGAACTTTTTCTGCCTAAATAAAGTAATTATTACTGTGTTTATAACTAGCATATCTCTAGTTACAGTCCCTGCATTGTAAAATATAAGTTATACTTGCGAGGAGTGAACATTTAGACAGAGAAAAAGTATCAAACGTATCTTGTGCAGAAAAGTTAGCTTTTTTTTTTTCACACATGTGTGAAATCCAACAATATTCAATAAAAAAAAAATATCGGCCGATATATCGGAATATCGGACTTTAAAACCCCAAAATATTTGTATCGGTATCAGCCTTCAAAATCCTTTATCGGTCGGGCTCTAGCTTTGAATCATGTTCAGTCTCTTGTACGTTACAGTGAGTGTGCATGAGTGTGAGCATGAGCAGTAAGTTGCTGGTTGCAGTTCACTTACCAGCCACTGGTGTTGCTAACAAGTTACAAGTGTTTCTGAATTCCACATTTAGCCTCTGTAAGTTACTTTTTATTCTAGTCAAACAAAGATATAATGTGTGACTTTGACAAAGAAGCCTCAACTTAGTTTATCAGTGACATCTCCACCCACATATATCTCCCGATTAGTCATTTCTATCTATGAAACTATTACAGCACTGTTTCTGGTATAGTGATTCACACACACCCATAATGCTTCATTCAGTGTGGTGGATGTAGTAACCGGTTTACTCCACAGAGGCCGGGTGAGGGTTTATTCACAAGTCTGTGACAGAGTTGTCAGATAAACAATGAGCCATGGATGAGGTAAGCGTGTGGAAATGCAAAACATGTGACATCATAGGAAGATTAACGCCACAGGACCACAGCGACAGATCTATAATCACAGGTTTAAAAGTTGGTGTGTGTGCTTTTTAAAACACAGCTGAGAGCCGAAAAGTGTTTTTTAAATCGAAATGGACATTTCTAGAGAAAAATTACCCAGTAAAGCTACTATTTTTCTTGATATGAAAGAAACCAGCATCACCTGAGCCAACTATTAGGGACGCATATTTAGAGACAGGCCTATAGATTTTACTTTGTAAAATTAGTCATTGAAATAAATGTATAGCCAAAAATAAATAAATAACTACGTGTTGCTCAGCCTGTATCCTGGCATAAAATAATGTATATAAGGACTGATTTGGGGGGGAAAAAAGTCCTGATATTATAATTTAGCAGCTATAGCTGCTTTCAACTTCCCAAACAAATAATAGATTATATATACACACATATACATGTTTAGAGTCATTTAGTAAAATGTCTGAACTAATAATGATGACAAACATGAACCAAGGGCAAATGCAAAGGCTAACAACACAAAATGAGGACGACGAAGTGGACACATCTGTTCAATCTGACATCAAACCAGCACTGTTCAGTTCTCTGTGGAGCCCTAAACGAATGTGACAGAGAGCTGAGAGCACGAAACAGAAAGATGCTGCTATGAGAGCACCCACACATATTACAAATAACCAGAGAATGGGAACAGAGGGTAGAGAAGAGAGGTTGGAACAGTTGGTGTGTGAAGTCGGGTCATGGAGAGTGAGAGGACTTCTGTTACTTTCATGTTTTAACCGACATTACTTGTGCGTTATCGTTCTCCAAAGCCCCGAGCCTGTGGGACTGTCCTGATTAACTCTAAACTCTAAGTGAACTTCCCTCTTTACACACAGCTCCAACTAAGACACCACATTCTGAAACTCAAGACACAGAGGTAATGATTGACTAGTTTAAAAAACTGCCAAATGGGGCCGATGGTGTGCAATTGGAGGGGGGATTATCTTTTTATGGATTACTTCACTTTTAAAACTAAGGAAAATAAATAAGTAATCTTCTGTGTTCCGCACAGTCGTGTCTACACAGCTTTTAAAGTATAGTCAACCAATGATGAGCGCGGACCAAAGACCATGAGAGAATGATATGCTTTCTTTGTGTACTGTTCTTGGCACATTGTGTTGTAAGGCTGGGTAAAAAAATATTGATTTCTCGATATTAATCGATTCTCGTTTTTACTAAACCGATATCGATTCTTAAACCTCAAGAATCGATTAGTCATCCTGTTTTCATTTGATGAATGAATGGAACATTGTAGCGCGTATCCTATCCAATATATCGAAATAATCTTTGTGCTTTGTTACTATTATTATGAAATAAAGTCTCAAATTTCGAATTAGGTCCATTTTCTTACGAAATTCAAAAACATAAATAGCGTTTTGCCACTTGACACTAAAACTCTGAAAACTTGAATTTTTTTTATCACACAGTCATTTTTATTTTGGGGGAACGATCCACGATACATATTGTCACTATCCACGATATGTATTGTTGCATTTTTGTATTGCAATATATTGTGGCACACTATATTGTTACACCTCTAATAGGTGACTATATTGGCATCAGGCAATATCATTACTTTTGACCATTATCGTCAGTCTGAATCAAACAAAATTCAAACAATATTCAGTTTATAATTCCAAATTACAACGCTATAAAATAGTTTTGATCTTTTCTATAACTGATTAAAAATGTGTCCATGTATCAAAGCATAAATTCAAGATAAATTATAAAAAAAATACATATTTTGCATATTGTACATATTTAAAATATTAGCCATGGTATTGGTCCTAATAAACCTAATTATTAGACATCGGTAAAAAGTTGAATATTGGCGCATCCCTAAGTAAGCATTTCTCCATTCAGCTTCAGTCAGATACAACAAAGCTTTATTGCAGACACAGCAAGATCTTTTGTTTGCCACATGAATATTCATTAAGACATACACTAATATCCCTATACACAACAAAATGACACTGCAAGTAAGATTATTCAATAAAGCAATGATGCCAAAGCCAATTATCTAGTTTAAAATCACGCTGCGCTCAATGTTCTCAGACGCAGTAAGAGCATCTTTCTTGAGATTTTTAAACCTCACACTTTACAAGCTCCATCAATTCTTTATGCGTCCAAGCATCATAAAGTAAAATGCTGAGCTAAACGAGACTGTCTCCACTCGGTCCAGAGAGGACTGTGCATTTCTGATGGAAATAGACCATGTCCAGCTATAAACAACCTGCTTGCATCCCAGAATAGAAACATATTTAAGCATCCTGATGGTTTGCCCTGCTGGCAGCTGGCAGATCTGGCCGTGAGCTCGTGGTGAAGATGCTGTTACGGTGAACAGGACGCTCTCAGAACAGTGATCCACTGATAACAACACCTCTTATATCACCATCCTGAGAGAAAAAGCTTAAAGAACTCTAGAAAACTTTAGTGTATTTTCACTTTAGGACTGCACACAATATCATTCTTATGTAATCTATAAGGAAAAGAAGAAAAAAAAGACCGAAACATGCCGGCTACACGTAAATACCATGTTATTGGACTGATTATTAGGTATTTAAGAACACTACAGAAGTGTTTTCCACCTAATTTCATTCACAGCAGTAGTGGGAAAAGAATTCATAAACAGGCCGGCAGAGCAGACTCCTGCTGATTGGACCAGCATTCGTTTTGACCAGCGTTCAAGGCGGGAAGACTAATCCTGATGCCGTCTGAGCTGCTGTTAGCAGGAGTGTGTATGTGCCTCCTGACACGCTCCAATGCACACCAGTCACATGACCACTCACCGGTCTTCCATGGGGTCTCATGTTCTTTTGCGTTTATCCATCCAAACAAACAGGTCCATTCAAAACAATGACGGGGTTTAGGTTTGGAAGAGTGGGCAAATTTGTGGGTTATTTTGTTATTTTATAGTTTATTAGTACTTCTGTGGTATGGCATAGAAAAAGACTACATGCAAGATCATCTTACAAACAGTGATCCTTTGAAAATTGGGTCATATACAAGTGAATATTCCGACTCCTGAAGCGAGTGTGTATCATCCCCTTGCACAACACATTTTTAGAGAAGAGATGGAAGATGCGGCACCGCTGAACACTCACGTTGTTTGTAAAATTGCATCTAAAAGAATGATTTAATTTTTATAATCTGTCTGGAATGGATTACGATTGCGGGAATATACCGCATTATAAATGGGAGACCTGCAGGAAGAATTGGGGAGACCTGATAGAATTACGCTCAATACTCGCAATCCCGCGGCGAAATTCGAGCCCTGGAATAATAACAATAATACTAATATGCAAGAAATATTGCAAACTAATATTGATAATAATTATTAATAATTTAATTTTAATACTACCGATCCCGGCCTGAATTCTGACTTGTGATGCAGCCTGAATCACAATCACACACTGTTCGTTTGTTGGCCAGAGGAGAACTGGCACCCTGACTGAGCCTTGTTTATCCCAAGGGCTTTTTTCTCTCCATTCTGTCACCTGATGGAGTTTGGCGTCATTGCCACTGTCCCTGCAGAACTGCTTTATAGATGAAATGAACTAATTTAATAATTGATGATCTCTACAACTGACCTGAATCAACACTGAACTGACTTCAGCTGAACAACAGCCGAAATGCATAATTTTCCTCTGTTATCATCACTGTGAAGCTGCTTTGAAACAATCCGTTAAGTATAAAACACTATATAAATAAAGGTGGCTTGACTTGGATAATCCATAACAATTATTATTATTAATAATAATAATGAGGAAAGAAAACAAAATCCTACACAAGAAGTGATGTAATTCCAAAAAACCTTCTTACTCTTGACAGTGCATCATGTGATAAAATCTATTTTTGTGCAAGATAAAGCATCTTTTGTGTATTGGTCAATCCAACTAAGTGGTAATTAGTTTTGTTTCCCCAGGACATGAAAACGTTGGGCTAACTAACCAATTAATTTGGATAATCTCTGTAAAAAGTAAATCTCTTAATCTATCAAATCAGCGTGACTCAAGTCCTGACAGCACACCAGAGACCACCTGTTCCTCCGTATATTAAAACACTGTAAGTGTGTTTGTGTTAGCCTGGGCTAAAAACTCAGCTGCTAGAAAGACCAATGTCACACTTTCTTGCAACAGAATAACACATCTGGGTCTCAATCTGTCACTCCAATCTCTGAAAACACACATGACAAGCACATACACACTGTCTAGGACTTTCCCCCCCAGAAACTTCTAGATACATGTAACCAGTTCACGTCACGCACACTGTTGTGGGGTCAGTGTAGAATATAACATGCTTGTGTGTGCCGTTTTCTATTAACAAAGGATTTAGAACAACCACATGACTAGTATGACAACACCACTGCATGCAGATGAGGCCAGGCCAGCTTGGCCAATCAGCTCAGAGCTGCACGCCTGCTGAGCCAATAGCGGGACAGTATTTTTCCCTTCACCTCATCCAGGTCTAGCTGCTTGAGATGGGAGTGGCTTTGAGCCAAACACAGCCCTGTTAAATCTGATTAGCAGCTTGTTTGTGTAGCAGGATTAGGCATTCCTCGTGGTCCGGCCCCTCGCGGTTCGGTTTGAAAGCTTGAGGACGCGTGTGAGAATAAAGAGGTAACCGCGTTAATAATGCACGGTTGACCACACCCTTCCTCCATGATCTCCACACGATAGACTATTTAAAATCAGAGATGAAGGTAGGGCTGCATTTATCCACCCATACAACAAGAGCAAGCTGGCAAAAAAGTAAGAGAACAGACTAGACAGCATTTTAATTTGAATGCAAATAAGGGATAGAAGGAATGGTCACCAGGTTGTGGTGTTCTGTACTTTAGTGCCGATCATTCAGTCGATAAAAATATTTAAAAAGGAAATTATGAGTTGTAAATATGAGTTGTGACCAAGGAACTTAACATGACATATTTGCAACATACTTGACTATCACTCGCTGCCTCGTTTTCCTTTGTGGCCATTTAAATTTGCTGTCTAAGAAGGAAGGTGCTATGTTTGATATGAAGTGCTTGATGAGAGATGCATCTTTAATCGGTGGACATTCACTACCAGACATAATTTTTTTGGAAACAGGGCATCCCTTCCCCCCAACATCAAGAATCCAATAATGGCCTTGTGCCCTCATGTTCAATAAAAACACAGTGCTTGCACAGCATTAACTCAGAGTTCAGTAGGATCTGCATTCAACCCCATCAGACATTACCACACAAGCATGAAAGCATATTTCTTGAACACAACCTCAGCATATTAAAATGATTATTTGCCATCACAAGAATAAACAGCATTTTAAAATATATTTAATCTCTCCCCGCAAGTTGCCAGCCACCGCTAGCATTTTTGATCATTTTGATCTGCTTATTTCATTTGTATCTTTTTTCTATTGTATTTAACTATGCTTGTAATATGTTTATTATTTTCTATGCAGATGCACTCTCCTACAAAATCACTCGAATCATCCTAGAATGATTAATTCTTTACAAATAGAGCTATTCAAATCATCTGGTGAAATTGTTTTCATAAATCTATGCTACAAGAGAGCTTTCCTGCCCTAAAAACGCGCTCGCGGCTAGCTCCCACCTCTCGACGGAAAAAGCACACGGGTAGATGTTCGCGCGGCTAGCTCTATGCTACATGAGAGCTTCCCTGCCCTAAAAATGCTCTCGCGGCTAGCTCTCCCTTTGGACGGCAAACCGCCTCTCGCGCTCCCACGTTTTCTTCCCTCATCGTGCCTCGACGGAAGAATGCGTGCCTGTGTTGAAGGTGTGCCTCCTCTAAAAGTGTCCGCCATCCGGGTGAAACAGTATGCTATTTACCCACCACGGTGGCTGGTAGGTGAAGGGAGTTTACCCCAACACAAAATCACCCGCATTTGGCTGGTGGCAGGTGCTAATTTTCATCCCTGCTCTGTTTTGATCCAGAAGTTGCATAATAGCACCCCCCACCATATAAAAGTGAAAACACAGAAAGACAAAAAAAAATTGTAAATGGTGGGGAAAGCGGTAAAAAAAAAAAAAATCCACCCATCTATTTAATTTCTCACTGTTATCAGCATCAACTCCTTTAATAGAAAATGACTGCAAAAACATCCACTGATTTTTCTGCTGAGCAAAAATCATGCCTAACATGATTTGACCACAAAAACAGGCTCTGTCAGCTCAAACGTTCAACAAGAGTAAGACCCAATGATAGCGGATGACATTGAATCCATACGCCCACGAGTAGCATGACCACCATTAGTCACTGAGCCGGGCCCTGCTTTACATTGGGGACCCAGCAGCTGTTATCAGTGGGGTGATTTGGAGCCCATCTAGTAAGCTTACAGCCGTTCCAGTGTGATGGGCTGAGTGCTGACGGCTGCTGACCCAGGGACAGTCTCTCCACGGAGAGGAACAATGAGGTTCTTTCAAGCCGAACACTTGTTGCTTTCTTGCCAAATCCCCCCTGCATGAGTCAACCCCTCCCCGAATCCTCAACAAGATAGAAAGTGGTTTCGGTCTCTCTCTCTCAAAAGAGGGAAAGAAAGAGAGGGGGCGGGGTGAGCGTGATGCTGATCGAGAGAGGGAGGAATAGTTGTAAATCCAACTCTTACACATTCCTTTCCCAATACATGCAGTCGACAGTTTGGGAGTGGTTTGTCAAGGGTTACTCTTAACCACTGGGAATAGAGCGAGACAGACAGGGTCCAGAAATTCCAAAGAAGAACCATGGGTTCCCCTAAGAACCTTTCAGTGAATAATTCTTAAAAGAACCATTTGAAGAACATTTGAATTATCTAAAACCTGAATCCACTATAAAGAACAAGGGAAATATTCCAAGGATATTGAAAGCTTTTTCATGGATCCATCAATGCTAAAAGAACCTTTATTTTTATGAGAATCTCTGATTTACCAACAGGAATGTGGACTGCACATCTCCGAGAGTCAGTCAAGCCTATCCGTAGAGCTATTCCTCCTTGGAGACAGCATTCAGCTATGTGCTGGTTAGCACAGTCATGCAGGATAAATAGCACGGGGAGAAAAACAAAAGACCTGGTGCATGCTGGGATACTAGAGAGTGGCACTGATCCTGTGGCCAAGCTCGACGCTTGAATTCAATGAGGGGCACAGAGTCATGACTGAGATGTGAGAACGAAGCCAAGCTCATTTCTCATGTGCGACTACACAAAGCGCACAGGAAACATGGATGAAAGTTCACAGAATGGCCATATCCTGAAGGCCAAGGCGCCACCCTATGGGTCTGATGAGCAAATCCATGGATTTGGGCTGTGCTTTTCCAAGGATTCTGCAAGCATGAGACAAGCACAACTGTGATGCAGACTTTGAAACCATTAACACAAAAATCTAAGCCTCCCAAAAGCATCAACTCACAGCTAAGAAGAGTTAAGCAGGTCATAATGGATGACTATCTAGTGGTTTTTACATTAATTTTTTTAAATAAAAATAAACACCACCATTCAAAAGTTTGGGGTCAGTAAAATGTTTTAGAAAGAAAGAAGTCTCTTATGCTCACCAAGGCTGAATTTATTTGATCATAATAAAAACTGTAATATTGTGAAATAATAGTATTAGAACAATTTAAAAGAAATATTTTCTATTTCAAATGTTTTAAAATATAACATTCCTGTGATAGCAAAGCTGAATTTTCAGCATCATTACTCCAGTCTTCTCTTCAGTGTCACACGATCCTTCAGAAATCATTCTTTTATGCTGATTTGGTGCTCAGGAACCATTTGATGAATAGAAATAATAGAATAGATTTTTTTTTCTATATATAAATCTTTTGTAGTATTATAAATGTATTTACTGTTACAGATCAATGTAATGTGTCCTTATGAATAAAAGTATTATATTCATACTAACCCCAAACTATTGAACAGTATTGTTTTTGACAGAGTGACAAGGGAACAGAAAACAAAAATGAGGTGTGAGATCTCTAATTACTACACAAAGGCATCTTTACAATTTGTGTCTAAATTCACTGGGTCTCCATAGGAACTGATATAACCTGAATACCTCTGTTGATTAGGGAATGTTCGTGTCAGAACAGGAACTCGAGAAAACAGCAGTATGCAAAACCAAGAGCCAGTCCTCATGATTACTTCATCAACACTGCATGTTTGCAGGGTGTTAGAAAATGACTCTCAATCAGCCATAGCAGTGCATGACAGCCCAACAGCAACATCCGTATCCAAAACAGTCTGTGGCTGTATTGCAAGTTAATATGCCTAAGTTAATATGCCTAACATAATAGTTAATAATTTATTAATATTATTACCTTTTATGTAATTATATTTGAGTTAATATCATTATTAACATAATAAAATCAACTTTATACATTTATTTAAGACACATCTAGTGACAGCACATCATGTTTTTAGTTTAGATGTCCTTGGTCTGTGTTGCGTTCATATTTGAGTCTAGAGACTACACCACCGTTCATTAGGAAGTGGATCGAGACCCACCTCTTCAGCAGTCTCAGTGCGCTTGTTTGGTTTGCACCAGGGTTCAGATGATAGCATCCACACTTATTAAAGTGAACCACAGTAACAGAGCCAATGTACCAGAATTCGCTTTAAATCTAACCAAATGTGAACGCACTTTGGCGCTTTTCCACTGCATAGTACGGTACGGTTCGGCTCAGTACGCTTCGACTCGGCGCGGAACAGTTCGGCTCGCTTTGCGTTTCCACTGCAGTAGTACCCCTTCAAAGTGTGTGGGACTGATCGTTATTTGCGCGTGCCTCTACTGCCATGACATCATCTTAAAAGCGCCACATTTTCAAACCCACAACACAGGAACAATGGAGACTATCGAGGGGATGGTGTTCCTGATTCTCGGTATGTGGTTGTTTTTAACTGCTAGACGGAAAAATGTGTTTAAAATGAGGCTGATGGCAGTAAAACAAAATACTGCTAAAAAAAGTGTCTCGTGTCGCAAAACTCAATGACGATAGTAGTGACACTGGTAGTGACGATTCTGTCTGACCAATCAGTGATCTGCTGTGTTTCACGTCACGTTTTAGTACCGGTACGGTACGCTTGGAACCTCAACAGACCAGGTACCATTTAAAGCGACCTGAAGCGAACCGTACTGTACCGTACCATGCAGTGGAAAAGCATCACAAGTGAGCAGTACCGAACCGAACCGTACCATACTATGCAGTGGAAAAGCGCCATAAGAGGCTTAAAAAAGTTGTCTAGATAGGCTGGAGATATGTTAAGGTAGACCTGTTGGTCCTCTCAGCCTCCGTATGTTTCTTGTACCTGAACGGCAAACTAAAATTTCTCAATCAGCGGTTACAAAATATTGCCACGGTTTCTTGAAGTTTTATGGAGAACAGCTGCATCTGTGCGGCTCCAGGCAAGTGGTCTCAGACAGGATAAGTGTAAAAGCTGAGCATCACTCTCTAGGGCCCATCCATCAGGGCCGAGGGTGAAGGGGGCAGGGCAGGTCTCTCGGGATCTCTCCATCACCACACAGGCAGGAACAGGCCAGGGAAGAAGGGTCCGCTATCGTCAGCTCTCCACTCACCCAGGGGAACACAAGCGGCCAGCCACAATCCCTCACGTCTACACGTCCTTCAACTGCGAAGAGGGATCGGGCTCTGGCCGTCCTTGGCCTGCCGAGAACGAGTGCCCATGTGTAATAAGGGTGTTGCAGAGACACATCGATCTGAATTCAAATATCCGGTAGTGAGTCTCAGGCCACATCTAGATTAAAGGGTTAGTTCACCCAAAAATGAAAATTAAGTCATTAATTACTCACCCCCATGCTGTACCAACCCCGTAAGACCTTTGTTCGTCTTCGGAACACAAATGAAGATATTTTTGATTAAATTTGAGAGCTGTATAACTACCACATTGGCTCCTAAGGGACTGCCTCTTGACGGCCCAGAAAGTCAATGAAGAAAATGTTTAAATATCCCAAGTGACTACCGTGGCTCAACTATATGTTTATCAAGCGACGCGAATACTTTTTGTGCGAAAAAACAAACAAAAATAACGAGTTTATTCGACTATTTCGACCAGAACGAGACTTCCTTAGATTTCCACGACGCATGCGCGAGAATTGCGATCTGAAGTAGTGTAAGCTGGTGTAAGCAGATCGCAATTCTCGCGCATGCGTCGTGGAAATCTAAGGAAGTCTCGTTCTGGCCTACAAGGAAGAAAAGAAATAGTCTAATAAACTCGTTATTTTTGTTTGTTTTTTCGCACAAAAAGTATTCGCGTCGCTTGATAAACATATAGTTGAGCCACGGTAGTCACTTGGGATATTTAAACATTTTCTTCATTGACTTTCTGGGCCGTCAAGAGGCAGTCCCTTAGGAGCCAATGTGGTAGTTATACACCTCTCAAATTTAATCAAAAATATCTTCATTTGTGTTCCGAAGACGAACGAAGGTCTTACGGGGTTGGTACAGCATGGGGGTGAGTAATTAATGACTTCATTTTCATTTTTGGGTGAACTAACCCTTTAATACAGATAGCCTACATTTGAAAACGCAACTCTTCGTTTTGGACTTCAGTCCACACGGACATCATTCTTGTCCTGCGAAGACGGAGCTTTTTTGAATACTCTCTCTCAATTGATGCAATCTCTAAATTCGAAATCGGCATTTACGCATAGTAGTGTGGATTGTGAAAACTCAAAAAGCTGTTTGAAAACGATGGCACATGTTTAGTCAAGTGGCGTATATTGTACCAGGAATCCAGGATTATACCAGCATTGTTGTGCCTGTCATTCATTTTCAAAAGTGTTGTTAAAAATAAATATTAATTTGTACAATCTTCATTTTCACATTCCTGCAAAGATGACAGTAAATTGTTGAAGTTGTAAATTTGGAGTGTGACCCAGGCACATCAGTAAGTGGTGGGATATTTCATGAATAAAATGATTGTACCAGAAGAATAGCATGAGAACTTTATTGTGTCCGTTCTCTCGGTCATCTCAACGAACTTATTACATTTTATGCATGCACAGTAAGATGATGTAAGGGTTTTTCCCGGCATTTTAGTGTGGACAAGCAACTTTTGGAAAATTCTAGTGTGGATAGAGAGCGTCTTGAAACAAAAACGCTGTCTTTAAATTTATCTGGATTAATGCAGATGTACTCTGCTGTGGTTTCCAACCCCTCCAGGATAAAGTTACAGCGCCGAAGGCCCCAAACTCCATAGAAAAACCATGGACTGCTGTGATGCAAACAGACAGGTGTGCAGAAGGAAAACAACTTAAGAGGAAGCCCACTCTTGACCTTTTAATCACCAAGAGCAAACCACAATTTCCTCTACGTGGAAAGTTTTGACACAGCAGTCCTGAGGCAAAAGTGGGCTACACCCAAAACTGAGGCTCAAACACTACTATAGAGAAGCCAAAGCTAATATCGGTTTAGTCGCATTGAGGCATTTACAGCAGCCTCCAGCATCTACAGCTCAGAAGATCATCCCATGATGGAGAACCTTCTTTGTATTCTTGCTAAAATGTCCAATAACAACAAACAGCATGACAGTCAGGTTTTGTGCAGCTCATTCATCATTGGTGACACGTTGGACCACAAGTGATGCTACATGGAGACCGCATTTCTGGTTACTGGAGACACTCTGGTGGACGTTGTGCTTTGGGGTCGATGTGGTCCCACAGCTGTCAGAAAGCCAAACCAGAGGCATTTCTTCCCCAAGGGCAAACAATGACCTGGAATCCGGTAGTCTTGTATTAACATCGCCACCAATTTGAAGCCAGGCCATTTGACCTCTTGTTTAAATACCGGCACATCAGCAGGCACATTAATTCATCTGTCAATGTCATATCTTGAAGGACATGTGAAATCAGGCCACTACGATCCAGTACTTACAAAACAGACAGGATTAATGAAAGAAAGACATTGATCAAACTTCTCTTAAACAGGCACAATAGAGAGATGGAAAGCAGCAGACAGCAAACATGTGTTAATCGAGATAAAACACAGAGTTTGCTTGAGGGAAATGGATGCTCATTGCCAGCAAGTGCATCAATGGTTCCAATTATCAGATAGTAAGCTCTGATACTGTAAATAATCTTTACTGTGCATGACCACAGCCTTTCCTCAACTTTTCCAAACTTCTTCTCAATTAACTTCTTCAATCAAGACTGGTTTAAAAGTACGAGTACTAATTTGCTCAAATATATTAAAAAAACCACTAAACTAATTGCTTTTGTAAATTGTATAAAAAATAAATATTTTTTTTTAAAGATTACATGTAGATAGAGTGTTGGATGACACCAAAATATTATGCACAAATAATGAGGGGGGATGTATATTATATATGCATCCCTAAAAACAACAAAGTTCAAAATCACTTTTCGTTACGACAAAGTTCAACTTGTTCTGATTGAAAAAAGGCTTTTTGCACAACAGGAATGTCAATCTACACTTGAAACCACACCCACAAACAAATCCTCCACAGAACCTCTTCCTTAAGACTTATGCTATTTTGTAGTTCTCATGGTTGCTGCATTATATTTCATAAGCCCAGAGCATTTCATATAAATGTGGACTGCTTTGTTGTGAATCCACAAGAGGATCCGCGGGTTTCCTACAGGCAGACAGACCAGGATTGTGGTCCAGCTGGTTTACCAGCCTCTTGTGGTCCTTTTCCTGTTCGAGACAGGAAGAATAACAGCCAGTGGTGTCATGAAGACAAATGTCATACAGCTTTTGCCCCCTATGAAATGGACATGATTGGTTTCCTTGGCTTACGGGGAAAATGACTATTTAACTTCAGCATTCCCACAACTTTTGACCAAAGAATTTCTATGACTTTTCCTTGACCTTTTTCTGAAGTTTGTATTTACTGGATGAGGATTAAAAATTAAAAAATGAAAATTACATTCAAAGCAATTCAAAAGAATCAGCTATCACAAAGGTTTATGAGTTTTACTCCACCAAAAGCAAAATTTGGAGGGGGAAAAAAACATTGTTGTATTACTTTTCCCATGATGTTCAGATTTTCAAGGCATTTTAAAATCCTCTTGTTTTCCATTATTGTGGGAACCCTGCACCGGCAATGGATGGTATCACAGGTTGCAGAACAGACATTTTCAATTGCAGATTTCCTGGAAAGGGAAGAACGATTTGTCTGGACATTC
Source organism: Pimephales promelas (assembly GCF_016745375.1). The sequence continues at coordinate 5,728,894 of NW_024121432.1, forward strand.
AGGGAGCCGGTGCACCAATTCCAAGCAACTTATGTAATTGCGCATTGTACAACTGGACTGACTTCTTCACTTAAAAATGTTGCTGCAGTGATTTTACATCATAAATTGCCAGAAGTTATCACTGTTTCCTGTAACAGGAAGAGGAAGGCCATACAAAGATAATTAAGCATCCTGAAAAGATGCATCCATCTTACAAAAAGGTCATGACTGAACCAAGATCATTTGTGCAAAATATCGACAGGACACCCAAGGTCGGAAGGCTAAGCCATACGCCCGCAGTGGCTGTCCTACAATAGGGAGGAAAGAAACAGGGAATGTTTAGAAATCAGCCCAAACTGAAATACATGACTTAGACTACACTATTAAACGAATAACTAGCTAATCAAACATGAAATGCGTCTATAACTGCATTCCATCAAGTCAGGGTCCAGAAACAAAAACATATTCCCTCTGACAAAATTCCTTTGCTTTTCCTTTTCTCCAGGCTGCAGCACTATATCGTGCCCTGTTATCGGATATATTTACCTGTTCGCCTGGCAGCTGTCACCTGATAAGCAGAGACAAGCAGCCAAGCCTCTGAATAATGCATCGAGCTCCAGCGTTCTACATCTCGCCAACAAACAGGCCCTGCAGCTTCCTCTCTGCTAGGCCGAACCAAGCCAGAGACATGAATCGAGAGTTTTAATATTCACACATCACCTTGTGCATTATTAAAAGCGTGTCAAAACCATCTTCCAGTCAGTTACAAAAAAAGAAAAAAGAAGGACTTTCAGAGAACTATGACTCAGTGGGAACGTCCGTGTCCTCCGTTGCCAGAAAGGATTCACTGAGGTAGCAAAAAGAAAAAAAGATTCTCCTTTTCTCGGTGTTGACATGAAAGAAAAAGCTTTCCTGTGTACGTCTCCTTCGCGGCTATGCTCCGCATATAAAAACCTCTCTCTGGGTTTTCCTGAGTCACATGAGTTTCCGGAGTATAATGAGTCACACATTACATCTTCCCACTCAATTAAAGGTACAATATGCAGGATTTTTGCAGTAAAATATCCAAAAACCACTAGGGAAATGCTATATATTTCGTTTAGTTGATTACTTACAATATCCCAAATGTTTTCAACTATTTGTAAATCGTGAGAAAATTGCGAATTTTAACTAAGGAAAAGGGGGCGTGTGAGCAGGGGTGAGGAGTCGCCAATCAATGACGACATATCCATATTACCGTCGGTTTCCGCCAGGTTTGACTTCGTACTGCAAAAGTAACCATGGCGACAGACGTTGAAAACTGGGTCGGTTATGTCCGTTATGCCTAAAAGGACGTTCACGCCGTTGTTGTTTTGTTCAAACATTATGGACCATGGCAAGCAGACTTTGAGACAAAAAGAGGACTAAAACGAAGATCAACATCTTTCGAGATGCCGAGAGCTCCACGTCCGCGACTAACTTCGACTTAGAGACGCGAGTGTTGCGGATTACTTTATTAAACAGGTGAGCAAATGTTGAGCATGGTGAGCAAACTAATCAAAGTTTTTCAGTTCAACATGATGAAATTTCAGAATATGATCTGTATGTTATTCTCTAATGTTAATCTAGCTTAGTCTGATACAGCCAACACACAACATAACCAACAACATTCAACACACTCAAATCTCGTTTAGTGTGATAGTGTAACTGTTAGAGCAAGTGAAACAGCGCTGCGTCACCTCAAGTTTAATTCGTCTAATAAACTGACCTGTGTGAGTAGTTCAACTTCACTTGCGTGTAGTTCGGTAGAATGAAATGTCCTTATTCCTTTATATCCGCGGGACTCGCGTTGCGTGCGCTGGTATACGTCTAGCAATCACGCCCTGCTTCACACCACAGTAATATTAAAAACATCACTGCATTCACTCATCCATAAAAGATCCATCAGCTTGACAAGATTCATAATTCCGCTTAATGCAGAATATACATCATCAATATACGCCTTTGTTATTGTAAGAGGTTAGAGACCCCTGGTGGTGAAAAAATCTTGCATAGTGTACCTTTAATCTGATTCTGATTTGATTGACTACATTGGACAACGTTTAAATAAAAGAGGAAGCACAGAGGGACGGTCTTTACTTTTTCTTGTCTGCAGACACTTCAATGAATTCAAGCGGCATCACATTCACCTTTATCCCGTCCTTCACCTTTGAATACCTGAAAACACTTAGCCTCAAACAGCTAACAAAGTTATTCTGTCTCGTGCTTCCTCCGAACACCTGACCCTTTCCTAAAATGCTCCCAAGACTAACATCAAGTCATCTGGATAACTGCATAATTAACTTGATAATTGGCAACTATTATTTCTTCACCAGATTAAAGATGAGGAAGGGAATTAAATAGGAAATCACGTTGAGAGAGAGAGAGACTAAGCTCTCAAATGTGCCGCGGTGTCATGTGATGGTATAGTAGTAGAAAATCACTTCACTAACCTCAATCAAACTAATCGGGAAATAAATCAGACAGCCATGATAAAATAGCAAAGCTTCCACATGCAAGCTCACAGCACAGACTCATAATGGCTTTCTAACAACAACAGAAACTATATTTTGTGAAACATGCTAGATAGGGTGCTTAAGGGGGTCACAAACGAGGAGCAAGAAGCTGTGCAGAAGGACAAGAACCTCCGGCCACGTTAAAGCAGGGGTGTGACAAATGGCACCCGACACCAGCTGTGGTCATACTGTTTTTGACTAGAATCAACATGACTTGACAAGTTTGGATGGCCTTCTGTTCACTACTGATGAAACATTAGGGGTCAATGTGCCAAAGCATCTGAGCACTGCAGGGAAAATCTGTTGTAAAATGATTTAGAACTGAGAGTGTAACACTTAACTGCAATAAAAGTAGCCTATAATTGAATAGGGAAAATAATAATTTTATACACAGACTCAGAATGGTCAAAATCCTCAAATAGCCACAACAATTCTAAATGTTTTTAAATGTTGCATCTTTCAATTCCACATAAATCTGCTGAGCTTTCTTCTGAATTCTGCTTGCTCAGATAACATCTCCTAATCATGACATTGCAGTGAGACTACTGTGGATTTTAAGCCAGAGTAAAAGCCATAGATCACATCTAGATTACAACTTCACAAACCTGACATTTGTCATTCCAGAAACCATCTAATGTTTCAAAAAAAATTCTGATACCCAAAAAACTGGTTTCAGGAACAACTGGCACACATTCTTTCACACCAGCATTTGTACTTATCAACACTATTAACCCTTAATGATGATTAGTAATGTGATTCATGAGTGTTAAATTTGTGCAGTGGCCGTTTTCCCAACAGAAATGACAAAAAAAGCAAAGAGATTTTTTTTCTCAACTTAACAAGCGATTTCTGCGTCTTCTCACAGGATGACTGAGTGAGTAGAGGAGCTTATCCCCTCCTCGTACCAGGCTGAGACGGGACCACTGAGGTATGCACTGACCGGGACATGACGAAACCCAAACTTTTGCATTCACAAAAGACCACCACATGCAGAGAGAGCACAGAAGATACAGCCAAAATCTTCAGAATCGAATGAGACAAACCCTCTGGAATTTGGGAGGGTTAATTTGCACAATGGAAAATACTTTGATCATGCAGAAATCATTTCAGTACACTGCATCACTTCTTGGCTCTTTCTGTTGACGTTTGGGAGTGTGACTGTGAGACTGTGTTGGCAAACACTCTAGTTTTGCTGCATTGTGATGGACCAATCCATGCGATTTGACACCACTTGAGCAATGGTGACAAATAAAGGCGACGCCTCTTTCTGAGAATTCAGAGCACTCTCTTACAGGCCACTTCCTTGTGTCACTGTGGAAAATTACATGTCATTTAAAGCGAATAGCTTATTCCTAAGCTTTCCTGGTGAGGCTGTGCTGAGAAATGCAATACAACAAGAATACTTGCGAAAAGCTTTCGGTTCACGGTTCAAAATACCCTAAAATCTACAAGCTAAAGAGATCAAACATGTCTAGCACTTGAAAAAACATTAAACTCCCCCCAAAAAAGAGCCAAACAGACCAGTGACCACATATGGGCAGAAAGAGCAAACCGTTCATGCCTGATTCAGGTAGAAGATCAGAGAGCAAACACCATAATAGGACATTTCTTCTTATTATTGGAGATCTATATGGATTCAGTTTAAGCAAGCCCAGCAAAACCTAGGAGGTCCAAGAGCACAATCTTGGTCCATTCTGCCATCTCCACCAAAGAAACATGTGGTCCCCTTACCAAATTCATCTTCTGGAGAACATAAAAGGCGACACATTTGAAGAACATTGTCGTGGTCCAAACAAAAGTGGATCCCACTAAATGGACACACAAATATTTTTATTGAATATTTTATTTACTGGGGGTTTTTTTATATATTTTTAAAAGATCTAAATTTGTGTTTCATTGAAGAAAGTCATTCGGATTTGAGGTAAATTATGAGCATTTTAATTTTGGGGTGAACTGTCCCTTTAAATGTGTTGTATTAAAAAATAGATAAGCCTACATCAACAAATATACGTCTGCAAAGTGAAGGTTCTGCAAAGCAATTTTTATTTAATTTAATGTGCTTGTTTGTCTGATATTAATAAATCTTATATGAACTTTATAATTTCTGACCATACACATATAGCGCTAAATTGAATTACTTTGGATGTTAAAATGTGTTTAAAAGTAGGAATGGGGCCCTATGATTTTCAATATGAGTTCTTGATAAATCAATTTATCAATACAGACTACAAGCTAAATTAAGCTAAATTAATACAGAAGACACAAAACTTCTGAAAATATAAAAAGATTCAAAGGGCCCTATAATTGTAAACATTTGATTTCAATTAATTCAATTAACTTTGATTATTAAAACCATAAAAACAGAATTTAAAAAACACAGAATTTAAAAAAAAAAGAATTTAAAAACACAGAATTTGATATTTAAAAATATATTTTAAGTTTTAATAAATTGTTGTTTCATGATTTCAATTAATTAGTCAGGCTTTTTGATCACTAAAATTTAAATTTGGAAGTGACATTTAAAAATAGATCACGAAACAGCAGATTTGTCGTTCTGCTCTCATATCAGTAGAACTGCAGGCCGCTTCTAAAATATCTCTGACACAACGAGCACCAGCTTAATTTGAAAGAAAAGGCCTAAAAGTGGGCTAGAAGGAACAAGAGGAGCAATCACCATGACTGAGGAAGTGTCGAGTCCGAGTTGATTTAGCACAGGCCGCCCATCTCACCTCACTGAGGTTATTGGCAATGGCAGGTGGGCAATTTAAACTCCTGAGATTGAGGGATTGCTTTGCGTAAATGGCTGACTTAAAAGCTAACAAAAACCGTTAGACTCAGTATTTTCAAATCTCCAGCTGGAATAACCATTAAGCAAACCCATGAAGTCAGAGCTAAACGTTTTAAATCCAGTCCCATGCTGAGCGCCTACTGTTACAAAAAGCATCTAAAATAAGCCTTCAAACTACTTGCGTTCGATCCGTGCAAACGGGATGATGCAACGGCCAAATATGTCTATCTGACTGTGTACGGCTGTATCAGCAGTGCCTTGAAGGGGATGAATAACTTTGTTTTTTTCATGACCAAAAACAAAAGATGCATTAAAGGGTTAGTTCACCCAAAAATGAAAATTCTGTCAGTATTTACTCACCCTCATGTTGTTCCAACCCCGTAAGACCTTCGTTCATCTTCGGAAAACGAATTAAGATATTTAAGATATTAAAATCGCTCCTGCATACAGTCCATAGGCTTCTTGAGGGACTGGCTCTTGCTGTCCTCGAAAAGTCATAAAAGACATCGTTAAAATAGTCCAAGTGACTACAGGGGCTCAATCTTAAGTTTATCAAACGACGAGAACACTTTTGTGCGCAAAAAAACAACAAAAATAACGACTTATTTCAACTATTCGTTTATTTCTCCCTCTGCGCGAGTCAGCTAACTAGTTTAATAGCGTAAGCTTCTGTTATTGTACGTCACACGCATCACACACACATGACCAGCGTCGACCAATAGTGAGCCTACGTGTGACGTAGCTCTACGCAATCACACTACGTTAACGGACTATAGGCTTATGGAGAAGGAAGTGAATAGTTGAAATAAAGTCGTTATTTTTGTTGTTTTTTTGCGCACAAAAGTGTTCTCGTCGTTTGATAAACTTAAGATTGAGCCCCTGTAGTCACTTGGACTATTTTAACGATGTCTTCAATTACTTTTCGAGGACAGCAAGAGCCAGTCCCTCAAGAAGCCTATGGACTGTATGCAGGAGCGATTTTAATATCCTAAATATCTTAATTTGTGTTCCGAAGATGAACGAAGGTCTTACGGGGTTGGAACAACATGAGGGTGAGTAAATACTGACAGAATTTTCATTTTTGGGTGAACTAACCCTTTAAAATTGACTAAAAGGATCAGTTTACAGAAAATATTAAGCTGTACATCTGTTTTATGTAAAACAGAATTCAAAATTCTGTATCAAATTTATAGACAAGACAGGCATGGTTTTGAAGGGAATTACAAACCTGCACACATGTATTCAAACGCACATAACTATAGATTCAATTCTTAATGCAACATGTGAACACCATCAGCGTTTATCACAGGTTTATTTAGAGACATATACATTTTTACCTTAAAGTTACTTTAAATCCGGCCTCTAGTTCATAAACGCCAGAGGAGAACTGGTTCACGACTGAGCCTGGGTTCTCCCAAGGTTTTTTTCTCCCCATTGGGTCACCTGATGGAGTTTTAGGACAACATTATGGAGTATGGACACCTGATGGAGTTTTTCAGTTCCTTGCCTGTTGCCTTTGGTTTGCTCAGTTGTGGGTATTCAAATTAATTAACTAATCGGTAATACCCTAGATCAGCTCTAACAAACGTTGATGTTTTTCCACTAAGAAATGAACATTGTTATTATGTTTTGATTGATACTGTGAAGCTGCTTTGATACAATCTATATTGCAAAAAGCACTATATAAATATACTTGACCTGACCTGACCTTTTCAACATTGATAATAAGAAATATTTCTTGAGCAGCAAATCTTTTTTTTCTTCTTTTTTTTTCTGAAAGATCATGTCATGTGACACTAGACTACAATATTTATGCTGAAAATTCAAATTTATCATGACAGGAATAAATTATATTTGTAAAACAATTTCAAATAACTTCTTTTAATATGGAATATTCTTGGTGAACATAAGAGATTTCTTTCAAAAAACATTTAAAAAAGTATTTTCAAATGCTATTGTAAACTAGTCAATCTTATCAAACAGCTAGCTCTTGGATGAACTGTGAAAAAGCAGATACAAATGAATAAACCATCCTTTCTGTCTCCATCTCAACAACAAAGTAAGTATATTCTTCTTACTTTGAGTCAAGAGGGACCAATTAGGACCTTTTAAAGCTGTGCCCTGACAGCCTTCTATATGTAAAGTGCCAGCCAGTCTTTTTTTAAAAGTCTTGGCTAAATAAATAAATGATAAATATTTTTTCCTCCTCCTGACTAGCAGCTCATGTTCACAGGCTGACATTAATGCCAGAGTCTCCATGCGAACGCAGCAGGAGTTTGTAGTGACTGTAATTTTCATTGTCAGTGAGGACATCCTCTGAGCCCTGGTGGCTTTAATTAGAGGAGCAAAACTGGCAGACGAAGACACCCATGAGACAAGACACCTGAGACCACCACGAGTCCAGCCAGGAACGTTTTATCAGTGCCGACAATCCCATCTGGGGGGGGGGACCCAGAGAGTTCAGTTCAAACATGGGCGTCAATGAGATTAACAGATTAATAGCAGTTCTTATTTGCAAATTAGGCCGGATTGTTATGTCATTTGCAGACCACATGAACCATTCGACAGATGCCTGTTTTCCAAACAGCTTTCAATGAACCAAACTCTGACGTCAAACTGAAAGTGTGAAGACGCCCTAAAATGGTTGGTTGCCTTTCAAACAACACTTATTGAGTCCTGAATTTGATCTAGTTGATTGTTTATTGGTTTACTAAGACTGAACTTGGGTCTTTTCCAGCTTTATGGTATCACACAGCTCATTAGATGAAGTAATGCTGCCAATGTGTGAAGAAAAAAGGCACTCTGCATGACAAAAAAAATAAATAATTGGTTGGGAAATGTCATATTGTCATATTTAACTACAAACTAAACTACTGCAGCTCAGCATTTCACTGCATGTAGCTCTCCCAGCTTAATGGAGGCAATATTTACAAATTATATCAGATGAATATGATGGCAAATTGGCAATCATCTCACAAAACATCAGCTCTCTATAAGCAAACTGGCACTCCAGACATTCAAGAACAGTCCGATAGTTTGCAACTTTGACCCTGGTGGGATCAAAACCATGCAATGGTCAGTTAAAAGATTAATCCACCTACATGAAGCAGAAAAATAAAACCATCAAGGTGATCACAACAACCCAAAAAGTTGTAGTTTAACTACCAGCTATGAAAGACTCCTCTCTGAGCTTCAGTGTTTGGTTAATGATCAGCGAGTCACAAAAGAACATTTCAAACTAGAGTTTCTCAAAAAAACCTAGCATATCAGTTTAATATTTCATTAATTCTTTAAGAAAACTTTACCTACTTGAACTACAGCATCAAAAGACACTTTTAAAAATGAAATCTATTATAATACCACAAAATTGTTGCATAACTAGTATTTGTTTTTTACAAAAGCAATTAAAAAAACACACTATTACAACCATTTCTAAACCACCATTCATTTTTTTTAAATGTATTTTTACAGTTATTTGTGAAAACAAATGTCTATAACTTTTCCAAAACTTTTTTAGGGGTGGAAATTGCTATTTTTAAAATGAATTGACTCCAGGTTTTTCATGACCGAAAGAACCCTGTCAATAGTTATTGTTCGATAACTGTACACAACTATTACATGTCGAAGCATAAAAATGGCAATGCATCTACAGTAACGCCTGTACGTGAAATGAGTTGATAGTTGGTCCATGTCCCGATTTTTACAGTTCTTAAAAGTTACAGCACTGTACACTCCTAGAAGCGAATAAAAAGCATCGCCTGCTGATGTATTCAATACCAGAAATGAAACCAGTTTTATGAAGCACAGCAAAGACGAATAGTTACCTCAACATTCATGTTTTAATGCTTTAAATAGAAAAAGGCGGTCTGGAAAAAACCCTTATGTCCAAACTGATATGATATGCAAAGGTGTGAGCAAATCATTTAAACCCCAGAGAAGATGACGAATCATGGAATTGTGCTCGTTCTCCATCTACCTGGTTTTTAACAAGGGGGAGCCTGAGTTCATTTGTTAATCATCTGCACAAATACAAAGAGCAATGAGACGGCTCGGTCGGGTCAGACTGCGAGTCAGGATATGTGAGGCGTACAGGAACAACATCAAGGTCTCTCTATCTCTCTCCATGTAGCATTTGCTTTCCCTAGAGCAGTTCTGTGAGGTCTTAGCCAGAGGCTGCATTAGTTTGTGTGAATCACTGTGGATTGTGATACCAGGACTATTCCCAGAAGGATATTACATTGAAGAGATGCATTCATTTTCATTTCTGCTAAAGAACGAAAGTATCAAGTCAATGTACAAGACTAATGCAAAAAAATTAATAACGATAGATAAAAATTATTTTACCATTTATTATTATTATTATTATTATAATTATGACATGACATCCTGATTTTTCTATTTAGATGACACTGTTTTGGTTACCTAGAAGCTGAATGTATAATTATGTACAAGTAGGCTAATAGTTATCTACCCTGACCACTGTTTATTGTAATATCTCTGATAAAGAGGGTTTCCCATGCAGACCTGCTTCTGCCAGGCCACAAGCCCTGAATCAATCATGGACGGGCCATGACGGCAGCAAGAGACCGCAGGGATGTGTTCTTTCGGTCATGTCTGTGTAACCCAGGTCAAATAATGACTCCTTAATTCAGAAATTCCTGAAAGACAAGCCAAAGTGCTCAGCAGGACAAGAAGGATACTGAAGGATCGAGAGGCTGTTCTTCACTGGTGAGACTCGACTATGAAAATGACATTAATGGACTTTCACAAGGATTTTCTGCTGATATATCGCAGCTTTCTTGCTGAAATAACAGACGTCATCAGAGGTTTAGCTGAGGCAGATGCTCCGCAGAACTGAGTCAGACAGGCTGGGTCGGTCAAGGGCAAGATGGAGGCCACAAGAGACCATGCTTGCAAAGAAAAGGACGTGTCTGCAGACCGTGGGTAAGCTCTGGGGATGACATGAGCACGCTTCTGCTGACAAAAAAAAAAAAACATATACCCCCATAAGTTTGGGGTTGGTTTAGGGCATTTACACCTTTGTGAAAACTGACAGGTCATTTGAATGATAGGAATAGGGCTGTGTATTGTGGGGGGAAAAACACAAAACATACTTACAGTATAACATAATGTTAAATTGCAAATAAATGCAAATATTAATTTAAATGATATCTATATACATTTTTAAAATCCCAAGACAAACAACTAACAAGTGTAGCCAGTTCCTTTTAAGTGATTCAAAATCAGAGTGCAACCAGTGCAGTCACATTCACAAACCGGTCGAACCTTTGCATAAATGATTCAATAGACTCGTGAACACAAAAGCTATTTTTTGAATGAACAACAAGTGATTCTTACGAGCCAATCCTTTCAATTAATCATTCAGAAAGACACAACCACGGAAGTCACTTGTTTCTAATTCAGTTGGTGACTCTTAAGAAAAATTACTTTCAATGAATCAGTCATAAACACCAAATCTCAGAAGTAACCATTTGAATCAGTTTGATTGATTATTCACTCTGACAAATTCTGTGATTGAAAGATGTCTTTTTGTTGCATTCTAGTGCAATTTATAGCATTAGCTTAAATGGAATTTATTTCATATAAAATCAAAATAGACATTTTATCTGAAACATCCCCAAATGAATTGGAAACAAAATCAAATTGAATAGGAATCATTCAATCAAACTGACAATCTGTGAATAAGAAACGAAGAGTAGTGCTTTTTGAACCAATGAAACTTCACTACAACCCAGTGCAACAGTCAAACAGTCGCCAAAAATGACCAACAAAACGTTTTGTTGTGGTCACGGCTGGTTAGGACACTGTTAAGCTGAAATCTTGAATGAGACTGTTAAACCAATTTAGACGCGATACGATTCTCAATCTATTTAAGGGTCTTATCTTCAAGTGGTGCTGATCTCAGCTCTGAAGAAATTCCAGCACAACCAAAAAATCTTCTCTTATCATTTAGAGATTAGCATAACATCTGCCACCTCTCGCAGAGAGCTCCGCTATCATGACTCACTATCACTGAACTGAGACAGTTTGTGAACTACACTAACCAGAAGTTCTCTGTAACAGCATGTTTTTTGTGGCCAAATAGACCTTATTCAGAGCAGCGCCATGACAGGTATGAAAGTGAGGCTGTGAGGGATAGACTTACCGTGTTTCCAATGGCATCCACTGTAAAAAGCTGAATAAAGCTCCTAGATTACTTACAATTTTCCACAGCTTACATTGTCGGGAGTTTTTTGTCAACTGAAATTTCTTGGAAAGATATTTTTCCAGTGTTTCATGAGCAGAACTATCCGAAAACACATTAAATAACAGTACAGCCCATTGAAGAGATGCATGTCTATCCCTCACAGCCTCGCTTTCATTCTCACTAAAAACCAAAGATGGCGCTGCCATGAATAAGGCGCATAAAGCAGATAAATCTGTCAGACTCCAAGACTTTTCCAACGATGCCGCTCAACAGAACTGGATTTACAGGTCTCCAGAATCAAAACATCAAAATCCTCATAATACATGACGACAATGTCTAGTCCTACTTCACGAGGTTCATCTGAGGTGGATGTGGTTAACAAACCTAGACAGCTGGTGTGGTCCATTTGATGGGCCGCAGTGGTTTTTTTAAAGAACAAAAACACATATGAAGTCTATCCACATGGTTCTCCTACAAGGGAGAGCACTGCCCGTCATACGTCAACGTCCTGACAAATGAAGCACGGCTCTGCCAGGTATTCACAAGAGGAAAAGCTAGCCCATTTGCCGAGAGACCATTAACCACATCAGCTTGTAATGTCATTAGCTCAGGGTGCTTTGTTAAACAAAGAGACATCCTCATCCCGGGTCATAGCAGACAAGATTCACAGCTGTGCTGGACCGCTGCCCCTGACATGATTTGGCAAAAAGAGCAAAAGACAGACAACAGGTTTCAGCTGATCACTTGAGATCAGCATTACGATCATCAGATATCATTAGACATGCAACACTGCTGGACACAACTGAAAGTCTTAAATATAACGGTTGGTTTATAGAATAACTCGTACTATGAGATTTTGGTTAACTGTTTGAGTTTAATCATTTTAAACAATAAAACGAATTTAAATATCATAAAACAGTAGATTGTAGTTTTAATGAGAACTCACACCAAGGCTGTATTTATTTGATCAAGAAGACAGTAAAAACAGTAATATTGTGATAAACTACTGTTACAATTTAATTTTAAGTAATAAACTTTATATATATATATATTCCTGTGATGCAAAGCTGAATTGTCTCAATTTAATGCATCCATGACAAATAAATGTATTCATTTCTTTCAACAAAAAAGAAATCTTACTGACCCAAAACTCTTGAATAGTACTGTATATCTACATCAAAAGAATCAAGATGCAATGTGTTCTTTCCTCGTCTTTTAATTCTTCCTCATCTTGACTTGTTTTGAATATGTCCTGCCTTTTGATTTGGGGGAAATGAAGGTCTGCTCTTTATAATTGTAAAAAACAGCTCAGATCTTATGAAAAAAGAAAAATCCAAACACGTTTAAGCCGAAGCAGAGCTTGCGAGGACCTGCACACCTGCCTGAGCTCCCCAGCCATTTGTGTTCACTGAGGTGATCAAAATCCAGAGGAAAAAAGTGGACAATTTATAGGCTATCAGTGTTGGTGTTCCTGTCACGGCATTTAGCAGGCAAAGACCTCCACCTCGCTCTTTTTGCACCGTGTTTTTAAAATCAAGGTTGCAAAGTGTGCATTTCAAAAGGCACAAAGGAGATATTTGATCTCAGTCACTACAAAGTATAAGGAGAGAGAAAAAAAAAAAAAAAACATTCACCAAACCATAGTGGCATGTCTTGGATATTTTTCATTCAGTGCTTTAATACCCTGTGCTTTTTCAAAGACAACCTCTAAAAGACAACATCAAAAAGACAGCTGCAGCACGTTTGGCTCCCGTATGGCACATTTCCAAATAAAAATGAATATCCACGTAAAAATAACATTTAACCCAATTTAATAGGATTAACCAAAGTACACTTCCATTTTTTCTTATTTAAAACTCTTATTTACTTTTATATAGACCCCTTTTGCGCCGATGTCACAGTTACGTCACGGCGCTAGCTGGAGGCAAAACAAAGTGAAAACTGGAGGCGGCCAATGCAAACCAGCACAGATTCGGCTACATATTAAGGAGCTTAAATTACTTTTATTATTATTAAATGTCATCTTATTGTGTTGTTTGGTGCAAGTATGAATGAAAAATGAAGGATTTTTTATTTCTAGAAAATATTCACATGATTAAAATCGCACCGTAATGACACTCTTTACATTGTCGTCTTCTCTGCCCTGGCTCGGCAGAACTGCGGATCATACACACAAGTCTTGTACAGGACCATTCAGCACATAATTATAGGCATCTAAAGATTTATATGCCATCAGTTTCTCTTTACGATCGGTTTCTCTATAAGGTAGGTGTACAAGTCAGGCCACTCACCCGAGGTAACGTAGCGTTATAATCCTGTCAGATCGTCCATGCATCGAGTGAGCGTGTAGGCGGCTACGGGTCGGCCAATCTGGTTCTGTCCGTTAAAAATAACTTTTGGAAATAACAATCGCGGTCCTGGACACTGAGTGACCTTACACATTAAGATAATATCAGATTTTCTCCAGTCATTGTAAAAAAAACAAGCTAACAATCCTTGCTAACCAGCGTTAGTGAAGCGGCCAGAGGGATCTTTCTGCCTCCACCTAAGCTCCGCCCACAAAAAAACGTCACCATGTTTACCAACTGTAAAAGGGTCTATAGGATGATTAAATTTATCAAAAGTGAAAACAAAATCATTTATAATGTTACAAAAGATTTATAGCTCAATTAAACACTGTTCTTTGAACTTTATATTCATTGTAGAATCATAAACAATATACTCTCCCTGCTATATAAATGCACTATGATAGAAATCTAAAATGCTTTGAGATACTACTAAGTGTGATATGGTGATTTAAATAATGTTTCGAACGAATGCATTCTGACGTTTACTTTAGACTTGTCTTTATAACAACATGCACAGAAGCACCATGTGCAAATAAGGACATTAAACAAAATAGGGTTGATTTCATGTTGATTTTTAAGAAAAAACTTGGATGGTGTTGAGTTTCTTTTCCAGACAACTACCTATCCGGATACTGGGCTAAGATCTCACACCAATGTTGTGTAGTTAGTTATGCAGAAGGCCTGACACTACTTGACGGTGCTGTAGGTGATTCTCTGCAGAACATTTTTTGTTATGCTGGTTGAAGGTCTCCTCATATCCTGATAGCAATCACTCTGTTAAGCGCTCTAATTGAATTTTTATAAAAGTCGTCTCGTCTGTGGAAGGTGTAGGACCATAAAATGTTCGTTCAATTGTTGCCTTCCCTGTTGGTCAATGTGTGTTTGCAGTTTGCAAGCTGCTCACGCAGACGCGTTCAAGTCATCAGCACGTTCACGTACGCTGTGCAGACAGACCGAGAATGGCAGGCAAGCAGCAACAACCTAACTTTCCTTCTGAACCAACAACAAGTGGCACTGGCCACTACAATCTATATTCATCAGAGCCAAGCAGAATCTAATCGTGGAAACCCTGACACGCAAGAAATATTATTAATTACACACAGACAAGTTTTGCTGGCTGAACAAACTAATTCTGGATCTAATTCTGTTCTAAGAATCTGTTTACGTTTAGTGTTACTAACTGATGTATTGCGGTAACGTTGTCTCCGGTCTTCTTGGCTGTTTCAGGAGGGGTGGCTTTGGACAACGATTGGCAAGGAGGGTGGGGCGTACTCTTTTACTGCTATCAGGCTAAAGTTAGCATTTTCCTCCAGCACCTTTAACCTGGCATGGTGTCTCTAGACTAAAAACAACAATTGTGAAGCCGATGACAGTCTTTCCGATAAAGGGCCTGCTCCACATCACTATCAGTAATTAATTCCAGATGCAAGTTGTCATCTCTTCTGGATTCATGGCCTTCGTCACACACCCACCCCTCCTCCCATAGAACAGCTGAGTGAATGAGTCTCCTTTCCGAGTAAATATTTGCTGAGGATGATAAATGCATGACTATAGACAACTGTGTACAATTATGTCAGAAACTTCCTGCAAGAACACTTTACAAGAGAACCCAAACCTATTAATAACCCCAACACGGTATAGGAACAAAATTTTAAACGTAAGCATGAATCTGACATTCAATAACTCTTAGTGTTTACTCTTTCATTTTCAGTCTGCATTAGAGAAGGAGTTACCAGATACGAAACAGAGCGGATAGGTGTAGTTTATTACCTCAACAACTGCAATGTCACAAATCAAGCTCAACTGCGATGACAGGTGCGTTAACAAATGAGAGGACCAAGGTTAGGCATTACAGCAGAAGCATTGTAACCGGAGCGATCACGAGGGTGCCGCTCCATTTAACGTCTCCTGAGCTGGAGTAATTTACCTCGGTCCTGAAATCTTCCCACAAGGCCACTGGGCCTGATGAGAACTGCCCCTTCAGCTCAGGCTGGCAGTAAATTGAGGGGAGGAAATAGTCCCGGGCAGTTAAATAAAATCCAGTGGTTAAGTGGCAGAAGATTTAAATGCTCCTCCGAATCACAGAGTGGGAGAGATTTTTTTTTCCCCTTGACACTTGCAATTCAGCCATGAGTCATGGGAAGTTACAAGAATCTCTCCTATAAAACCCTTCATCACGAACACACCGTGTCATTACAGCTGAAAAAACATAAACCTGTGGTGCGACAGGACAAGGGATAATCAGACAAGAAAATGATACACTCCAGAATACAGTCAACGTGATAACATGGACGTCACGTCTAGGGTTGGGAATCGTTTGAATTTGAATGATTCTGATTCCGATTCCGATTCCTTGTTTCGATTCCGGTTCCTAACGATTCTCGATTTCGATTCTTTTATGAGGCAGGGTCAAAAAAGTTTAGCTAACCTTGCTAACCAACGGTTTTTCTAAAGGAAATAATCCTTTCTGAAGGAAATACTCCTGTCACAAATACTCATTTTTGTCACAAATTTAGCATTTTGCCGAGATTTCGTTATTTTTAGAAAAGTGAAGCCACACTTTGGACCGCTGACATAAGCTACTAATGTTCGACTCGCGCGGTTATGCCAACACTTCCGGTAGCGCTTCTTCGTTGGTGTTGTTCAGAGGTTTCTTCTTCCGCTCGGCGGACTGTGAATATCGAAACTAGGAATCGAAATTTTAACTTTTGAACGATTCCGGGAAAAACTAAAAGTTAGTCCCTGTTCCAATCGATACTCGATTCTCGATACCCAACCCTAGTCACGTCATGTAAACGCAGTCATAAAATAAGGTGTAGCTGTCCAGATGGTTCTAACCTTTAATGGAAAGGTCACACATCCAATTTATCTTCATGTCTTATAAAAATATCAACAACTGCAAATAAACAACTAGTCAGTAATCATACTAATTAAAGGTTAACTTTAAATACACATAACTGGCTTTGTTTCGAGACAGACGTCACTTAAAGTAATGAAAATTTACAGTTCAGTGAGTCTGATCTAGTGACGTGAGTGATTCATCAGACCGATTTAAACCAGTTAGAGGATTTATTTTTGAAGATTGATTAAAAGATGAAAGGTTTAATACTAAGAGACAGGATATGAACAAACCATTAAGGATCATGTGACACTGAAGACTGTAATGATTAATGATGCTGAAAATTCAGCTTTGCCATCACAAGACAGGAATAGATTACATTTTATAATATATTCAAGGAATATTCCATAATATTACTGTTTTACTGTACTTTTAATCAAATAAATGGATGCTTGGTGTGCATAAGAGACAAAAACAAACAAAATTGTATTAATCCTAAACTCATGGCTCACTTATGATGAGAACACAAAAATAATTTTTGGAAAACCTATGGAACATGTGCAAACTCATAGGTTTGACAGATCCAAAAGAGTGAGTGGGTGTGTGTGTGGGTGTGGGTGTGTGTGCGTAAACAGTATCAGGTTCAACTAGTGACAAACACACACACACACCAAAGCCTCTAAATTATGCAACAGCGCACAGTCCTATTACATCTTCCTTGAGTGGACTTGTACGGTAGGGAAAATGTTTTTGCTGACGCATCCAATTATGCCTGATTAATTCACAATTCATCAGGAAACGATTATTGTTCAGATTGCATCCATATTTTCCTTTCGAAGGCTTGCTTTAGTAAAGCTAACACTCGGTGTGTGACTAAACAGAGAAACTTGCAAAGAGTGAAACTCTAACTTCGTACGGCCACACACCAGGGCGATGAGCTACTCCTACCGTCAATGAATGCAATGACTAAAGAGGGGAATCCAAGCCACACAACGAGGGTGTGCCTGTCGTTCACTTTAAATAGTTTATAAACAAACAACTCTGTTCATAAATGCTCACAAACCAACCATTTTCAACACCTCCATCCCTGCTTGTCTGTAAAAGCCAGACTGCAGCTGGACTGTTCGTTCCATATGGAAGTGATTTTTTTCAAGCAGGATTTCCCCCAAGGTTCACGCCAAGCACTACGCCACCCACCAGAACCAGAAAGCATACAGTGGATACAGATCCATCTGAGAGCCAACCGCATCCCCACACCTACAAAACCACCCAGAAGGCCCGCAAACCTCATCTGTCCCTGCATCTGCACTGCAGCCCGAGACGGTGCCCACGTCATGCTTGTAACATCTATACAAGTGATTCCAAATTGGGCAGAGCAGGTTTCATAAACAGAAACAGATGAAGTGAAGACATCTGGGCAGGGAGGAGCTGCTTTTCATGTCGAAAGACGCCCTCTGGGGTCAAGATCGCAGTTCTAGTTCAATAACCATCTGCGAGGCGGGCCTGTACTTGGAAACTCTCCCCTGCAGAGGTCATCTCCCATACATGCATTGTCTACTTGTTGCAATATTATTGCTCTCGGTAGGTAATGTCCCCCCAGCTCGGGGCCCTGGCGGGGTGGAGAGCTACAACGGAAAGGCCCGGACCACTGCCAAACAAAGCACTTGCTCCGCTCAGGTATGGCTGTGTTACAATGCAGAAAGATCTGCTTTTTCAGGCTAATTTAACATTCAAAAAAATGTTAATGGACTAAAACACAAAAAGCGAACACTTTTTATTGGTCTTATGGTGGTCTGCATGGACTAAACGCAGGAAATTAAGGCAGAACTGATTAAAAGGATTGTCGTCCTCATTATAAACTAGCCAATAATAGGGTTTACATCACAGCCTGCCAAAAGCACAATTTTCTACTTGCTATTGCCAATCAATTGTAGATGACATTGGAAGTACCTTTGGAGAGAAGTACTTTTTAAGAGTGTAGGCTATACTTAAACACACTAAAACCATTACACTAAACAACTAAAAGCCACAAATGATTTTCTGCTCACAAAGCTCTTTAAATGAAAAACAAAATATGTTCTTTAGTCAGACATTTAGACCTCCAAAACACTTCAAATGTTATAATCAAAATTACATTTTAGTTAGGGCTACAGGATATGGGGAACAATACAATTTTTCTATAAAAATTGAAAGCTTCAGGACTGCCATTCTTGTCTGTAGAGTTGCATAATTTGGTACACGATATTTCATTCTCATTACAAGTTTGGGAAGATGGTTGGTAGGGGTGTAACAATATATCGTGCCACAATACATCGCAATACAAAAATGCAACAATACGTATCATGGATAGTGACATTATGTATCGTGGATAGTTCCCCAAAATAAAAATTACTGTGTGAGGAAAAAATTTATGCAAGCACTACATTGAACTACTATTTAATTGATTATAATGTATACTAATGCAATGGGGGAATATTTGTGGGTCCTGACAATGCCAAATAATGTCTGATGTTACCAGTAAAAAGTGGCTGATATTATTTTAAATATATCTAGTGAAAGCATCTACAATAACTCAGTAATTTTCAGAATCATGAATATTGTTATTCTGGTATCTCTATTGTCCTGTATTGGGTTACAAGCACCAAGTCCAAGGCCATTCATTTAAACCTACAATGTAATATCAAAGTTAGCATTTTAAATCAACACCGTACATTTTTGTTAACCTTTTACCATGTGTCTTGGATTATCGCAATAATATCGTATCGTGATATGTATCGAATCGTGACATGAGGGTATCGCTACACCCCTAATGGTTTGGTGCATGTTGCATTCCCATATACACATTATAAGCAACCCAAAACAAAGCACATAGAGAGATGAGCTCATGTGAAGCAGTATTTACTGCGAGCCGAGCCCTACATATCATTCAGCCCTACATATAGTTGTCAAAGTTAGAGCATTTTTCCTTCGTGAGATCCTAAATGCATTTAAGAGCCAAACGAATAGATTCAGGAAGCAGAACATCCTCTCTGAGGCCTGTGGTTCTTCCACGCTAGACGGGACCATCAGTCATTAGGCATTTCCTGGGCTGTGATTTAGCGGAGCACTTTCAGACAGCTAGTAGCTGACAGGGCCGTCCCCGTTCTCCGTCCCATGAGAGCAGGAGGCCTTTCTGCTGTGGCTGAACTCTCATTCCAGTGTTATCTTAAGGCCAGCACACACACACTGACAGGATGGCTGTGCTTATCTCCTCTGTCCAACACAAACAGAGAGCTGACGCTGTGGTCATTTTCCCTCAACCCCTCTCAGCAGCCGAGCTCGGCCCCCATAATTCAGCAGAGATTACGAGCACTGAGTTCTAAGCACTGTTTATTTTTACCCATGTACTTTTTAGACTGAATCAGTAGATGTTTTTCTGCACTAATTTAGACTAAAGTGAAATGGATTTAAATCCAATAAATGCATTAAACAGAGCAATACTACAAACTTATTCTTAGCCAAAAGCATCCCTAATGTAAGACAAAATACTGATTGTAAAAATTCTTGCATGCACAACTTTCAAAACCCAAGCGTTTTGTTTCAGTATGACTAGTAAACACACCCTGAACGTGCTGCTGAACGAGGTCATGTAAGACCAGCCATCAAAATTGCACAACACTGGCCATTTTCAGTGCAACACGCATTACAACAACAGTGATATCAGCCGGTACGATACGGCCTGATTGTGCTCTGAGAAAGCACATTTCGCACACAAAAGCACTGAAGTAATAATGCAGCAACTGCACCGTACCATGAACCTTTCAACGAGCTGTAATGATGTCATAGCCACACATTCTGTGATGGACATCGCTCAGTCCAACCACATGTAGAGCTCCTTACAGTTGAGAGACAGTACCTTATAGTTTCCAAGATAATGTACGATCCTGATCGTACGGGGAACGTGGATGAACCAACACAATGGGTAGTGAATGCACACCCTATTTCAACCGAGTGAGATTGTTTAGACTTAATGAGTTTGAACTAAGACTAGAACTTATTAATCGAATAATCTAGCGATTACTTTTTTCCGGTTAATCTATTGTCTATTATTTACTAAATAGCTAATTAATCCTTTGGTTAATTTACCAATAAATAATAACTAAATCTATGTATGAACTTGTACCTAATGATACTATATACTAAATGATACCTAATGATACTGACAAGTGTATTCTAGTGCGGTGAAAAATAATTCACTATAATAGTCCAAATACTCACGCTGCCGTCTCATCGTTTTGAAGTAAGAGAGTCCCGGTATGTTTTCTCCTTCAGATTGATTCTCCTGCGTAAAAGTTTTGCTGCTGTGGTATGCCATTTCAGTTTTACAGAGCGTGCAACGAATCGACACATTCCGCGTAAATCGACTGCGGGAGATCACAAGACGCTATTGTTGAGGCGACGAACGTACAAAAAGGTGAGATTGTGAGGCCCTGTCAAATATATTTTAAGCGCCGTTATATATCGTTCATCCTAAGCTTCACTGAAGTTTAAATTATAAGTTATGATCTATTATTTACTCTTAACGATTCGATGACATTACAAAAGTGAAACTATTACATGTGTTTTTATAGCACATTTTTCAATTTAAAAAAATCTTTCCATTTTTATAACTTTCAGTGAAATTTTTTGGTAGTCAGAAATTGTGTTTTTGTGTGTGTGTGTGAGTTTGAGAAAGTTTGAAAATGCCTCATTCCAGCCCTAGTTTGACCGCACAGAAAATAAGACTTGCCCTGTTGGTCACTGAAAGAGTTGAAAGTGTGGAACATTCCAGAACAATGAAAATACTAGGCCAATGTGTGCCTCAAACATGGAATTTCCACTTGCTTATTTTTCCTTAATTATGAGAGAAAAAGGCTTATTCCCATCAACCTTATTCCCTTATTTGACATTACAGCTAATCCCACCAACATTCAATTTTACTTTAATTATATTTGGATTAAATTGTAATCCAATCTGCATAAAAATATCTCCATCAAGGACATGGCAGCAAAGTGAGTGCACAATATTATGAAATCACATGTTGAAAAAGATATGGCTTACATTGCTAACAGCACCTGTTTATTGTTATTTTATAAGATTTTAAAGAAACATATAAATCATACAATATACATGGTTTTACCATTGATACATAACTGTACCATGGCACCATCACAGTGATTTCTGTAAATTTTGGTACTAAAAAACCAATGCATTAAACAAGAACAGGTCTCATGAGCAGTCAAGAGAACTTGGACAAGACGTTCCAGCCTGCTCGCCAACTGAAAGAGTTTCACGCTCATCATGGGAGGACACGTGCGTAGTGTAACAACAAAAGATGCATTCCAAAATGTGCAACCCGCCACAAAATATTTGGCTAAGCTTTGAGGAACATTTGCACTTTAGAAACAGATTTCAGGAGGGTGTGATGGGTCAGATTTCTCAACACAATACCATCAGGGATTTACCCAAAAAAAGTATATTCATGCCTAAATTTAGGATATTCATTCAATGAGTCTGGGAAATGTATAAAGAGAATTAACTGAAATAAAAGTGTCTGTCTGTGGTTGTAAATTGATGAGAAAGCATGTTGGAAAGAACAGCACAAACAAACAAGTCAACAGATCTGAAAAGCTGTCTGATCCTGTGAGGTCACCTGTGTGTGACTGCACACACACACACACGGCTAGCGGGTCTGCGCACAATGGGTGTTTGTTGGAGGGAACGATGGCCAATCAGGTCAGCCCTGGAGCGGCCACTGACTGACCATCGGGCCTCCTATGAGATTAATAGAGACTGACAGGCCAAGGCTAGGGCTGGGATCAGACCTCCCATTCACAGGACATCCATCCAGTCTAACGACAGCCATTCAGCACAGCGACAATAAGGCGTTTGTGTGCACAAACCACAGAACCACCTCACAAAAACAGCAGGATCAAAGTCACTGGGTGGATGAAGGAAATCTAGGTGCCTTGATCCTGGACTATGTGGATAGGTGGTGCATTATGCATCAAATACTATAAAAACAACACACTGCTTCTGAATTGCTACTTGTAGACATGTTATATCCATATGCAAAGCACTAATTCATGTTTTTGAGACTTTAAAGAAAAAAAAAATAGGCCTTTGCGAAATTAACTGATAAATAGCTATGTTTCCATCCACATATTTGTATGTGAATTTTGTGATATCGCATTTAAAAAATTTTTTTGCATAAATTCCCATAAAATGTGCATTCCCATGAAAATAATAACCTTTGCGCTTAAATGAGGCGGATCATTTTGGACAGAAACACATGTACCGAATAGAGAAGTCGACTCATGTGACTTCAACAGAGAAGTCACAAGAATGTGATTAGATAACTGGACTAACCAGCGGATCAATTTCATTGCACAGCATCGCAAATGTTGGTTTGATCATTCTGTAACGCCCGAGCCAAATTTGGTCATCAAAATGGTTGGGTATAATGACCTCCCAGAAGTATCTCACACAATTGCGTTCCCAAACACACCAGACATCCGATTCTAAACTCAAGATAACACGACACTGTTTATTTCGTTTCATCTACACGCTCAAGTCAACACAAGTCAACGAATAAAGAGCCGCAATGGCTTCCCCGATTTCAGCAACTGGAACCAGTGCTTTATTCGCTAAAATCCCAATTTTGGATAGAAAAGTCAAAAAGTCAAATTCCATTGTGTTAAAAACACATAAAAAATAGGCCTAATAAAAAAGCATTTAATTGGTAAAAACCAATATCTTTTTGCTATATTTTTCCATTATATTCTTATAATGTAAACATTTTCATTAAGAAAAATAAAGGAGCTAAATTTCGCTATTATCAAATTAACCATAAATTAAACATTCTAAAGACATATAAGCCGTAACTTTAATGTGATAACTGAAAAACTAAAGACTACTCGTTTAAAAATCAATTATCAATCTAGCTGCAGCCCTACTTTGTAAAGTTAACACCAATTCTGATTGTCTGTTGACAACCTCTCACAATGAACTTGCACAACAGAGCCGATTAGCCGTTTTCAAAGCTCTCCTGCAGGAGGGTGAAGCACATGTGTGTGTGTGTGTGAGTGGAATGCAGTCGCTGTACGAGGAGGAAAATCGTGAGAGTGGAATACAATGATTCCGATAGGAACCCCACCCTCTGCACCACGTGAGGCCACTTGTTATTATTCAACACGCAGCCTTTGCACAGGAGCTCAGTCAACGGCTAAAGGTTCAGAGAAAAACACCAGCTCAAACCTGAACCTGTCACAGAACTTACTGTAGTTCAGGGAATCACAGAGATTTATAAACACAGATTTCATTATAAAAAATTTGGAAAAACAAATGAATGCCAAATTGCCTTCTAGAAAAATGGACCAAAAAAATAGTTAAACACATTTTAACGCTTTATGTCATTTCCCATTTGATAGATTGATAGACTTTATGTATTTTGAAAGCGTCTTAGCGGTACAAGTAAACTGAATCCAATAGGCCATTTTAATCAAAAACTTCTCACCCTTTCCTGTTTTAACAGGAAATACACCAACACAAGGGAAAAATCAGCTCTAACCATTTTATGAGAGTTTTTTGTGATAAGAGACAGTTCAAAGGCAAAAAAAGACAGATAAAGCACAGATATTCTTGATGATGTACCCAAAAGTGCATTATAATCCCCTCAGATTAGGGAACCATGGATTAGGATTTTTAAATTACTGCTGAGGGAGACCTCGAGAGTTTTATACCTACACAATTACAGCGCAGACCGCAGTACATTTCTCACAAAAAAGGGAAATACAGGCTCAGATTATGCACATTTAAAGGCATGAAAATCACCATGGAAATGACTTCCCAGAGAGCCACACGCTGTTGAGGTGACAAAGCCTCTTCATTTCTAATACAACATTTTCATACCCACCAAAAAGTTGCTTTTAGCTTGCGCATCTCATTGAACAAAGACTCGAGGCTCGGATGCCCTGAGAAATCAGAATTAAGTTCATTTAATACAGTATATGATTATAATCCAGCAGTAAGCAGCACTGTGTCCTACTGCAGAGCTTGTTCTGAAAAGAGGTCACATCTAATGTTCTCTAACATCACTGAGTGTAAAATTATACAAGATGATGTTTTGCACACAAGAACACTATTTGCCTACTAATAGTTAGCCTAACAGTTAGCCTATTTTTTAGCAATTGGGTATCATAAACACATTATGCAAACATGCAGAGAGACTTAAAAACGTAATATCATATCGAAAGCTCTATAAAGTCAACAAGTGTAAATGGTTGCCAAATTAGCACTATTATTATATATTAAATACATTCAGTTAGAAGCTTCAACCATGAGGAAGAAAGAGCGAGTCTGCATACGCAAATATTTTCCCATGTCCAGACTCCAGAAGTGACACTGAACTATAACCTGCTGGGAACAATCAGGTTAAGAGAAGATACTACCATGGGAAAACCTGATTTGATTACTCTTTCACGTCACGTTTACCCTGAGCTACACATTATATGCTGACTGTGTCACAATCTTTAAAGGCATACCATCTAGGACACTTATCCATTTTTGATGCACACTAGAGATTGAGGAATGTTGATTTGTTTTATGATTAACTGTCCAAAAACAACTTGCAGAACTGAAATAATAATTTCTGCTTTTAGGTCAACTAATATCTAAATCAGTCATCATTAGCTTCTGAACAGCCTGCTTTACTTGACTAATACTAATATTGTCACAGTACAAAAATGCGTTTTCAAATGAATCCACTTTGGAGAGCGTTTTCAAAAAGCGTTGTTTTTGTTAATAAAACGTTGTTTTCGCCATCTCAGAGTGGTCGGATGGCCAAAACGGAGAAAAAAAGAAACCATGCTAGTATGGACAAGGCCTAATAAACAGAAAGCAATAGAAGAGCCTTATCTTCGCTAAGGCTCTCAATCTGTAAAGAACAAGCTTACTGAACTCTGCAATCTCACGAAAACTATACCGTTATACAAAAAATGTGTCTAAATTGTACAATGAATCTCTTATTTACATCATTTAGCCTTTGTTGGTTATAATGAAAGGATATACTAGTGTGCGACTCGCATTGGACAAAATATTTTGCATTTTCAGCGTGTTTTTCTTTCTTTTTTTCTGACTAAAGCCCATGTATACTTTGATAAATGTGCGCAACCTGCGCACCACACCGGTCTCGGGTTTCTCACGGAGGAGCTTCGGAAGCATAAAAGGAGGAGCGATGACAGTGAAGGAAGAGAGAGGACCAGGCCTGGACTATTTTAAGTTGCGTTTTGTTTGTGTTGTTTATTTTATATGATTAAAATTGTCAAACATTTGCCGGTTCCGCCTCCTTTTTCAATGAACCGTTAACAGTCTATTTTGTTGTTGTTCCATCTCTTTAATTTCATTGATTTCATTGATTACATTGATTCATTGAGAACAACTGATTAGTGCAAAACAAATTCATTGCGCAAAATACGTGCAGTTACAAAACACGGACAGAGAGCGTATATTCTAGTGACAAAAATTAAGTATTCTGTAATGTAAAACCAGAAACATTTACTTTGCTAGATAATCATTACCTTAATCATTTTGTTTTGTTTTTTTGCCTTTTCAGCCATGGAATGGGCATCCAACACTTGCCAAAACGGTTGTCACAGAGCCAATCTTAGCCAGTGAGAAACACATGGGAATGGAAGGCTTTAGTAGGGTGGGGACAGTGAGGGCCATGCAACTGTTTCTGGTGGACATGACAGATTTAAACAGGAAATTATAGCATGCCTCATTTTGTTCCTCCATTCTCTTAAAAACACTACACTGATATGTAAAAGGCTTGATTTTTGAATTTCGGAATCAAATGCGTTTCATTAAACCATTCAGTTGCCTTATTACAAACAATTTCCTAATGCGTCTTCTCTCAAAGCTCAAATAATCTGATGAAAGATTGCGAAAATGTCATCTTTTAATCATCTTATCTTGTAACTTTTTAATTATCCTATTAAAAACAATGTTCCATTTTATATCTTAGTAGGTGCTTCATCCAAAGCAAATTACAAACAAGCAACATCACAATGTTTAATAAACAGAGGGAGCAACAGGAAATAAGCAGACTTCGTAAACACCATCCACACATATTCAAAGATGAAAGGTTGTATGCAACAGGAAGATGCCACATGCAAAACCATCCCTACAATCCCAGAAAACCAAGATGATAAATTATGCATGTAATAAATGACTAAGCTAGTTAAACACACTTGCTTTTTTATTAAAAACAAGGCACTTTTTAAGTCTGCCCAAAATCTCCAAATTTGAACTGTAAACACACCGCAATCCCAATTGACTGTGATGTCAGCAGAGTCCATCCTTGCTCAACTACACAGAATAGAGGCACAAAACAAATCCTTACATGAATCCAAATGCAGCCCAGATGCATGCAATTACCCTTCTTCTCTTTAAAACTTGCATGCGTTAATGAGGTGACGTTAAAAGAGATTTACTGATAGTTAGAATATGTGCATTTTAACATCTGGCCTACTGATTTACAACATCATGTGTGTCTCCAAAAATATACAGTAGCACCAGCAGAACCCTTCAATTATACCAGAGCACATTCTACTGTAAACAACAGTGTTTCACAGGTAAAGTAACCAACTTATCTAATGAGCGGTTAAGTGTTTAAATAAATTACTCCTTACGTAATGCATTATCAAAAGTGAGAAATGCAAAGCATTTTAAACGTGACATCCCCAGCCAGCCACAGCCCAAAACAAAAAGGTAATGATTTGCAATCTAACGACTACAATAGAAATTCTCGATAGTAGATCTGCACATTGGTTATTTGAAAATAAAAATAAACAAAATCAGTACGGCTGTAAAACAATAATAATATTAGGCGATCTAGTTGCTATACAATGTGTAAGTGAATAAAATGTGACAATAGAGGCAGGCTTGCAAATCGCCTGTCACAATTGGTTGGAGGACTAGACGATTACGTCATCATTGGCTCCTCAACACTCCCGCTGATCTTAGAAGTTTGGCTCTTAAAGGGGGTCTTATAGGGGTTCTGTTGTGTACTGTCCACTTCTAACTAATCACCCTCTAAAGACCAAAACAACCCTAATCTAGGCTTTTATTATGTCACATCAGCAGGTGCTTCGGGGGCTCAATATCACTTATGCATGAATTATTAAGCGCCAAAGAATATTCTCAGGGCCTATGGGGGTTTCCAGTAAATCAGCAGGAGAGACCCCCGACCTGATGCTTTATCCCCAACCCCCTTCATTCAAAGCATTCACGCACTGCCCGCCTAAAAACACTAATTCCCTAGCTACCAAAAGTGGCTTGCAATCCAATGCATCTGCAGGTGCCAAAGTACATGCATGCACTCAAGAAAACCAATGCTTGTTAAACACCCCATTGATCGCGCGATGGTTTGCCTCGAAAACACGCTGATCTAATATTTAAGCAAAAATAGTAGCGCATTCTCATGCACCAGAATGACAACATGCATGACATTCAATAACCGTGCAAATAAATGCACAACCATCGGTGCATTTCAAGTTACATCATTTATATCTAGTTTGTTGGCCACCGACACATCTACAGACATCCTAAAAAACATTTTTATTACATATGTACCATCTACAACCTCATGCAACATCATCATCCCGCACTATTATGCAGCTGGCCTGATCTAATCTGACAGTTTTGCATGCAGCTCTGCTACAAACTGCAAGCACCGATTTTCCCCCTGTAACGTTAAACGACCGGCTCGTGCACGATAACGTTTTAACGTAACGTTACACCGAAAAGGCCAATACAATGCTTACCAGCAACAGGGACCCAGCTAAAAGTACTCGCATCTCATTCATAGCAAAATATTTGTCTTTACTTAACCTTTATGATAGGCATAGCCTGTAATTAACTGACTCAAAAATACACGAAATAAACATAATAACCCTAATGACGTGATTTAGTCGTTCCAGAGCCACTTAGTCCTTTAAAAAAAGATCATTTATGACAGATCAAGGCGCACGTTTCTTCACTGAAACATTCTCGCGTGCTGGGGGAATGATTCTCGCGGCACGGACAGCCAGGAGCTCGTGCGGCCTGTGCTCGCTCGCGGCTCCGGGGACTCACCTCAGTCGGTTGGCTGATCTCGAACAGGTCGAGCCGGTTGGCGTTCCAGTGGTTGATGATGTCGGCGAGTTTCCGCCGCTCCTCCTCTCGGCTCCCCGACATTCTCAAATCCCGACTAATTCTAGTCAAGTCGGAGAGAGAAAAAATCTGCCTTTTTCCCTCGTCGATTCGGTTTTATCCACTCAAACTGGCTTCTAATCCGACGACCTGAAATAAAAGTAAATCTGTTACACCCAGAATCTGGGCTTTCAAACGCGGTTTCTGTGGTGAGTGTCGCTCTTTCCCGCAGTCGCCGGTTAATGCACCTCAGCTCTATCGTCAACCGCTTCTACTGTTTCCGCGTTCCCTGCTCTCGTTTCGTTTGTCTTATCGCGCTCCGTGCGCGCTCCCTATGGCAAAACAGTGGGACTGACTGGAGCTGTGCGCGCGCCCCCTATACTCCACACAAAATTCATGAAGGACGCTTACGGATACGCGCATAGCAACAAATAATGAAAGAAACATCTCGTGCCAGGCACTTACTGCTCTCTCCATTCAAAATACTTTATTGTTTTCGCGGATGACGTTTGATTAAATTGTAAATGCCTGTTTAAGATTTTTCGACGTGATAGATAGATAGATAGATAGATAGATAGATAGATAGATAGATAGATAGATAGATAGATAGATAGATAGATAGATAGATAGATAGATAGATAGATAGATAGATAGATAGATAGATAGATAGATAGATAGATAGATAGATAGATAGATGGTATGGAGAGAGAGAGAGAGAGAGAGAGAAGAGAGAGAGAGAGAGAGAGAGAGAGAGAGAGAGAGATACATTTGATGGCCACAAGGCTGCTCAGTCAAACGGCATCATTATAGACCTGACATGACCAGCTGTGCACATCTGCAAAGCAATCAGCTCAATGAAGCAGGGTGATCCACCATATAAAACTAATTCAATATGAGCCTGTTACATCATCATAGAGCCCTGTTCCTTTGTGCACCCAAAAAGTCCTAATTTCAATACAACGCACTGCAATTCTGAAGTTTGCAAAGACTTAAATGAGTGATTTCGATTTTTCAAACCCCTTGGCAAAGTATTAAACATTATGTAACGTGGAATGAGATTTACATACCTCACATTCTTCACATAATGTGAAATACTTTGGTTTATACATGTTAACACAGCTACTGTATAGAAAAAGCAGATAAAACCAATACAAAAAGCATCTCTCATGTACATTTTGCCTGGTCTCAGTTTTCCACTGCTGGAAGATTCTGTCTAGCGCTGCACTTTGGGGGTCTGGAGAGCCAGACATCAATTGTCCATTTGAAGGGCAAATTAAAGAGAAGATAGATTGGCAAATAAATCATCATTTGCTATCTAACTGTTATGTGCTTTATGAGTCAGCTTTCTTTGTGGCAGCTTTCTCCACCTCAATCTTATTTCATTGAGGGAGCAGAAACTGACAAAGCACAAATGGAAAGATCTTATTAAAAGTGCTGTAAGTGATTTTTTTGAATATCGTACATCTACCTGACTAAAATCACTGGGCTCTGTTAATAATCAGAAACTAATCTAGCAAATCTGCCTTGGCAAAATATCTGTAATGTAATATTTACGATTCATATGCCCAAGCAAATGTTGCCCTTATAATTAATTTCTGTTTTTTTTTTTTTTTTTTACTTCCTCGGTTGATTATCATGATAAATAATGTCCCAGCCTCTATGCGGTGATATAGTGGAGGTCAAGGGTAACAATAAGTAAATCACAGTGTCTCAAGCTGCACTATCTGTGGTCGAAACAGGAAGCTCGTGAAAGCCAAAGCAATATGGTTTCCTGCTGCGGCCTCTTTTTAAGACCGGTTTCATTTTATTTGCCTATACACGCACTCACTTTGAGCTGAAGTTTAAGACTGAACTTTGAACTCAGAAATGTTTTTCTACAGACATCTGAAAGCACTTAGAGGATCTTTATATCTGCAACCTTCTTCTGTGATAAGAATAGGTATTATACTGTTCAGAAACGCACCGAGAGAGCTCTTGATCTGTGCTCTTGCAGTAAAAGCAGAGGAATGTTCACGCTGCAGGGTGGAGGGGGACGGAAGGGCAACATGGAAACATCCTACATCCTGATCCCTCCTGCTGACTCTCATATATTACCTCATTACATTCATGTAGGCAATTAAGCATCACTGACATCAGAAAGACAACACTGTTGTCATGCCCGGTCTTTATTAGAAGTTATACACTGCCTGGCCAAAACAAAAAAGTCACTGTTTGGATTTAAATGGTTTCGAGTCTATGATTGGATTATTAATGCTGTGATGATTATATTTCTAGCATGTTATTATTGGCAACAGTTCTTCTAATCCTAATTGATGGAGTGTGTAGCTTTTAATTTCTTAAACAACCATAAGACACATCATGGCCATATTCTGGGATTAAATTAAAGTCTTAACCAAAAATGGCTCCGATAAAATCTTAAGTATTTGCATATTTAAATCCAAACAGCGAATTTTTTTTTTGTCCGGACAGTGTATATGATATTGCTCAAGGGATAAGAAATTGCAATATATATTATTATACAAATTAATATAATAATAATAACAATATATATACATACAGTAGTGGCCAAAAGTGATGTCCAGCCTTGGAAAATTTGTGCTCCAATACATATGCCTTACCCAGAGCCAAAAGTCCAAATGGACAACACAATAAGAAACATCTCTGCTCTGTCTCACGGATCCACCCAGCCCATCTGTAAGTCATTGAACTCAAACCCAGTGAGACTAATTACCCACCGTCTTGCACGTACATCACATTTTCACTGAGAGAAACCAAGGCTGAATCATACTGTAAAGGTGACAGACATCAAGCTCTATTTCAATGCCTAAAAAAAAGACAGATCTGAAATGAAACTTAATTCATTTTTGGTGTGAGTGAAGTGGAGTCTAAGCTTATGTCGTATTTAACAGTGTGGAGGAATGTGTTGAAGCATTTGACATAGTCAGCATATTCTGCAGAACTATAATTACATGTTCATCCTGCTTTAGTAGACAGAGTGCAATATTTGTGTAGTTTTATATCAAATTATTTTGCTATTGTAAACTGAAACTCAAGCTTTACTGCTCTAAATTTTGTCATTTAACTTATCCTGTAATATGCCTTAACAGAACAATATAAAAACCACTCATTTTTACAAGATAATTTGATTGCTATCATGTTACAAAAATGCACAAACAATACAGCCAATAGCAAACAACAGCACATGCGAAGTCAAATGGAAAATAACAATTCACTTTCCGGACTATACAACTGAGTAACCTAGCTAACAGGGAACGTTCTGACAAGGTTCTCTCAAAGTTATGAGCACATTCTTTGTATTAATTTAATGTTCAAGTTATCTTGTTATGTGTTATCTGGTTTCTAATGTCCTCAAAATGTTAAAATCACAAAAGGTTATTTATACATAGTAGATCATGAAACGTTTTATTTTGAAACGTATTAGTTGGATGGTTCTATAATGTTTTTGAAATATAAGAGGACATTCAAGTCAAGTCAATGTAACTCGACCTGCTTCGAACCGGGTCTCCGGTGTGGGATGCGGGAGTGCTAACAAGACCGCAGCTGCTAGCATCTGTTGCTAGCACGCCTCTTGAGGCCAGGGGAGTTAGGTTCAGGGGCGAAGCCAGGCGATATAAACATCCGGGGGCCCCCGGGGAGATTTTTTCCCATTTACGTCATCTAAATGCACTATTTTTCAGGCTGTTTGAGATAATAGAATACCTAAAAATCTATACACTATCTGGTAAAATGATGATAGTACACCCAGTAGAGCCTACAACCTATTTTGTAATTAATTGTTCTCCAGCTGTAGTGAATCCAAAACACAAAAAATGTGAAGGATGACTCATTTTCACCCCTGGAAACTAAAAAGAGGCAACCATTATCTGACTATTTTACATACAACAGCCTGCCAACCCCTGATGACAATTACAAAGATTCTTCGTTAGTTTTTATTGGCAGTTCGCAAACAAGCTGAGTGATGCGCGATGCGTTACTGTCCCCCACCACGCACGGTATTAGCGCTTTTGTTTCATTTTTTGGCGCTCCAGTCAGAAAGACTGAGAGGAAATGAAACAAAGATGAAGTTATTTAAAAAAAAACTAAAAGATTTGGGGCTTTTGACAAAACATTCGGGGCTTAAGCCCAATTAGACACCCCCCACATTAGGTTATGAAAATTAGACACCCCCCACTCTGCCCCTAGTTAGGTTCATGCACAACTCTTATTGGCCTACGTCCACACTCAGCCACCTAAACCTCACTCCCATCCGGGTCACGGCACCAAATTTAACTGGTCCAACTCACTCCGAGGTGGATTCGAACTGGGATCTCTGGCTTGAGAGGCGGAGGCCCTTTTGAGGCCAGGGGAGTGAGGTTTCTTACTGGTCTAAGATACATCAAGTCACAATATATTGGCTAGAGAATATTGTCATTATTCAGCTGAAGTCAGTTCAGTGGTGATTCAGTTCTGTTGTAAAGATCATCAATTAATAAATTAGTTAATTTTATCTATAAAGCAGTTCTGATGTCAGTGATCAGCTCAGTTCAGTTCTCATCTAATAGTGTCAGTGCAGTCAAATTAGTAATATTGTTGAATATTAAGTGTCCCCAACTACTGTAACTAGTCAGAGGCACCAGTGGCAAGGAACCTAAACTTCATCAGATCACAGTATTCAATAACATAATGTTCAGAGAACATTCAGAAATAACGTTTTCATAACCTAATGGGGTGTTAGCAAAATGTTCTTATATTTGTTAGCTGGGAACACAAATACACAACATCCAAACTCACAGCGAAATATAAACCTACAATCAAAATAAAAAATAAAAACTGTTTCAAACTTTTTTCAAACTCCTAGCAATGAAATGCCGAGTAACCCGGAGCGCCACAATACTGTTTAGTTTCTAACACACAATTCACCTTCATTTTTAGGAGTGGCCCACAAGGCCTGTTGGGAACCCATGCAGTTTACAC
The DNA here is from genome assembly GCF_016745375.1 of Pimephales promelas. Next base: position 5,762,774 of record NW_024121432.1, read on the forward strand.
AGCTGTCCCACACATCCTAATCATGATGAATATTTCCATTGCACTGGAAACTGCTCTCAGTTCTTCCTTTAGTGCTGTTTAGGGGCAAACTTTAGCAATACACTGATGTCTGGAATACATTATTAGGGGAAAGATTACAGCTCAGTTGTTGCAGGTCACTTTCTATGTTTCAATTTTCTTTATTTTCCAAATACATGAACACAAAGACAATGATATGAACTAAAACTGTAAAGCTTTTGTAGACAAACTTAGTATGGAAGAATATTCAATAAAAAATATACAGTAGGTTACCACAAATGACACAATGCTGGAGTTATATATATATATATATAGAATGCATAGTTTGTTTGTAATTTTAATTATTATTTTAGGCATTTTAAGGCATTTGTTTCTGGAATTCAGTAGCATATATTACACTATATTTCCATAAACAGTCACAAGGTCACAAGTTTCTACTTTTGTGTAGTTGATATGTTTAAACAACATTTTTTCAACCCCGAACAGTGACTTTCCAAGACTCTACCATTTGTTTGTGTCCATTGGATTTTTAAAAAAACATTTTTAGTCAAATATAATTCAACAAGTATTATAAGTTTTTTTTGTTAAAAAATAAAACAAAGGAGCAAAAATGTGATTAAAAATGATGAAAAACTTCATCAACAAATACATTTTTCTTAATGCATAAATCATTTTTACCTGAAATCTTGATGTTAGAATAAAGAAGCCAATATACATGTCATGTAAAAACTTTAGTCAAAAAAAAAAATCTCCCGGTATTTCCCATTTGCTGTGTAAATGCTGCTGATTTAAAAGCCACGGACTCATTTGTCAGTTCCACAGTAGTACCCGATCAAATTTTCAAGGCTGATTGAATGTAAAAACCTTCAGTGTTGGGGTAAGGTTGCACAGACTTGCTAAGCTAACAACCAAATGGTTGCCAAATTAGAGCAGCACTCCAGTAACTGACACAAATTGCCAGCTCTTGGCCTGCGAGATAGCGTTCAGCCGGCACAGCTGTGTTTGATATTACTGCAGCTTTACAGCGAGACAGCAGAGGCCTCGGCGCCCACAGAGCCAGAGGAAGTCTTCAGGGGAAGAGTTTGCTCTCACAGCTCCTTTTCAACCCACTTATTTAGCGCAGATAGAAGCGGTGGGCAGTCGCCTCCAGTCCCTGAGGATGAGCTCTGGCACGGAATGCCGTTTCCGTGGCGATGGCTTGGCAATGGGGACAGCTTCACCTCATTGAGCCTCGGTGCTCGTCAAGTGGCAGACGTCTCCGCATCTGCTTAGCCGTCTACACAAAAACAGAGAACCCTGCTAGTGCGCTTTTATGAGAGTCTGCTCCACGCTGATATTATTCAGTTTACATGGGATGGGACAAACAGTGAGTTCCTGCTCTTGCATTCAACTGATGTCTTTTGAGCGGGTCTGAAGAGGACCACCAGTTTAAACCAAAAAAAAATGATGGGGGACGATTCACGAGCATTAAGCGAATAAGAGATGCCTTGAAGTTGCACCTGTTAATTGCATTCACCATAGCAACCGGTGCAACTTCTACATCTGTGGTATGTAAGAGAGAGTTTCCACCCACACACACACACACACACACACGCACACTCAAGCAGAACTGAAAGAAATTCATCTAGAAAACCTTACTGTAACAACCACAGGCATTAAGGTTTCACGAATTTGGCAAACTTGACTGCTATTTCAGGCTTTTACAATTTGAGCTGATTTGTCTGAAGTAGAAAATATGCAGTGCGTTGCATATCAAAGAATCAGTTTCTCGATCTGAAGGTCTGACAATGCAAAAACGGCTGTCTAGCCAGTGTTCAGATACACTGGGGGATCTCTCATTCAGAATGTATGATTGAAGAGTTTCCAAAAAATGTATTTCTATCATCATTTATTCAACCAAATCAGGGATTGATGCGTTCAAGCTGAAAAAAAAATATGCAAAAGCACCATATCAAAAAAGTGGTCAGCATGACTAAGGTACTATATTCTGAGTCAAGTAATTGATTTGTGTGAACCGTGAACACACCAGGTTTTATTATTAACTGACGTTTTAGCTCTAGAACTGAATTATTGAATCAGTGAGTTGAACTTAGTCCAATTCATAAATGAATCATTGAGACTGTTTTTTGAACTGTGGATGAACCAAGTCATATGATTCAAATAAATGATTCATTCACAAATCAGAGGTTGCTTCTTCTTTCATAAACTCGCAAAAAATTCAGATTGTTGCCTCCCATACGGCACAGATCGGATATGACCCATGAACGTGTAAGCAGGAAAAAAGCACATGGATTCCGATACTCCCAGATTGGTTTCAGGCCTCATTCACATGTGGAAATAAATCTGATATGAATCGGATACATGCATTTGTGCCTGCCATGTAAGCGGACATATCAGATATTCCCCTGTCAATGCGAGTCTTATGTCATTGAATAAGTGATGGTGGCGATTAAATTACTTTAACTCAGGATGTCAAGAATTTCAATGAATGACTTTTACATTACTCTATTATTAATATATAATAACTTAAAGGAACAGGTCAACAGAAAATGAAAATTGTCATCATTTACTCACCTTCATGTCATTCCAAACCTTTTTGACTTTCGTTCTCCTAAGAAACATAAAAAAATATGTACATTGAAAAACACTGAGTCCAAAGAACATTGTATAAAACTTTCATTGTATGGGAAAAAAACAAACAAACATTGAGGCATTTGTCAAAATGCAGTAAATTAATTCCTGTTCCTGAAATTAAGGTTCAATAAATAATGACAGAATATTCATTTTTGGGTGAACTATAACTAAGAGAAAGTGTGTTATTTTTCAACTGTAATGGGGCATCCCACTGACAAGTCTATGCAATTATTCACAACTCTTCGTTTTCTCCATTAGAGGTCGATGGTTGGCAGATTAACTAAATCTCCCACAAATCCTCAAAGTCCTCATACACTGGCAAGTAGTTTTAGCTTTTATTCATTTCCAGGATATGAATTCTTGATATCAACAATTGAATTCTTGAAATCAACAATTGAATTCTTGATATCAACAATTACATTTTTTATATCAACAACTGAATTCTTGATATCAAAAATGTAATTCTTGTTATCAACAATTGTACTCTCACTAGAGAAATGTCACCATAGGCTGCCATTCAAAACCAATTGTTGATATCAAGAATTGATTTCGTACTAGTTGAGAATTCCAATTTCACATATCAGAAATACAATTAATACTAGTAAAAACCTTTATTTTTGATATCAATAATTCAATTGTTACTAGTTGAAATGTCTATACTTGATATCCACAATTGAATTGCTACTAGTAACAATGTTAATTTTTGATATCAATAATTCAATTTTTACTAGTGACAATGTTAATTTCTGATATCATGAATGTGATTGTTACTAGTAAGAAAGCCATTTTAGATAATAATAAAATAAAATTGATATCAGAAATACATTTTCAGATATCAAAAATGAAACTTTTTACTAGTACCAATTGAATTGTTGATATCAAGAATAGACATTTCAACTAGTGACAATTTAATTATTGATATCAGGAATTCACATTTTTACTAGTAACAATGTAATTATTGATATCAAAAATGATATTTCTACTAGTAAAAAAATCAATTCTTCATATCAACAATTTATTTTGAATGGCAGCCTATGGAGAAATTTCACTAGTGAAAATACAATAACAGATATCAGCAATTAAATAGTTGATATCAACAATTATTTTTTTTTTATATCAAGAACTCAATTGTTGATATCAAGAATTCAATTGTTGATTTTAAAAAATGTAATTGTTGATAACAAAAAATGCAATTGTTGATATCAAGAATTCATATCCTGGAAATGAATAAAAGCTAAAACGGCTTGCCATACGGTGCTACCCTGGAATGTAGTGTTTGTATTTTGTATGCATGGTCTCATGGTCCACAAATGCTGCCCTGGCACAGCAAAAAAAAAAGAAAAAAGAAAAAAGAAAAAGTAAACTATTTTTTGGAGGGAAAACATAATTCTGAAAATGATTACACATGAACACAGATATAATATACAGAGCCAAAGGAAGTAATCTATAGGCAACTGTTATAGACGAAATTTGAATTATTTGTATCTGTGTGATAACATATTACACATGCTGTGAATATAAAATCAGCTCGTGATCAAATATTCAGGGTAAAATAGAGACAGATACTTTTAGAAGATGCTAATGGTAGTGCTTTGCATTTTTGCCTCAATAATAGGTTCCCGCTGGCTGTTACTTCTCTTTACATACAGCAGACAAAAGAAAGCTTGAGGAACACAAATTTCCCACAGTTCCTTTTCCCGATAGCTACTGTGAGCGTCGACTGTAATTTGTCAGACCAATTAAAAGGCCATTTTGGGAAGTAAGAAGGTGCAGAAAGCCATTCTCTTTTCTCTAGACCGAGCTGAAATAAAGCTGTCGAGACTGTGTGCTGTGAAGAGGAGCGTACGGAAAAGGGGGAAATGAATAATTCATGCTAGTTTTTTGTCACAGTTAAACTCCTTTTCTGTCTTATTTCTTTCAGCCTGACCTTGACACCACTCATTCAGCAGAAAATCCGGTATTTAACGCCTCACACATGATCGCTAATATGTCTTCTGTCTGTGTCATTCATGCAGGCGTCCTATCTGTGTCAAGTCTGAATCACACATGAACAGAAAAAGCCATTGTATGTTTATCTTATCATCACTATCACAGTTACGATGAGGTGTTGGAGACAATGGGTTTTGTTTGAAATATATGCAGATGAGCGGTTTTCACTCTTTAAGAAATTCTGAATGGCTGCTTAGAACATTTTATTAGAATTACATTCGAATTGAATTACACTGAAAATTAAAATGATTTTTTCATTCATTTCAATTTATCCAGTAAGACAATAGCCTGTTTTATTCATGTTTGAGGGCTTTTGACATGTTCCAAATTCTGAGAAAATTTTATTTACGATGCATTATTTTCCTTTAGGTAAGTTAAACCAATTAATACAGACAGCTTTTGTAGCCCATATTAATTCATTTTTGTGGTCAGTTCCATCTCTCACACTGTAAAGTAGAGCACGTTTGACACACTACCAATTGGAAGATTCGGTTTAAACGTTCAATCATTATTTGCACATGTGCTATCAATATGTAGTTCTTGGCAGTAAAGCATTACAAATAACACGAGTTCTGTAATCTGATTACTTTATTCAAGTAGCCTATAAAGTAACACATTACTTTTAAAGGTGCTATATGTATTTTTTAGCTGCAAAAATGATTGAGAAAATGAGTGTAAACAATCGAGGAAAACTAAATATAACCAGTAGTAATATTTTTTGTGTGCTTGATTTGTGTACAGACGAAACAAATTTAGCACCGTCAAAACTTTACAAAACAAAATCATTCTGAGGCTTGAAGTCCGATTTAGCCCAACAAATGGAAAACCTTCATCCTCTCCCTTCCTGTCTTTCTCTCTTTTGGGAAGATGAGGTTAGGGGGAAACTGGGAGCACTGGTGGTGAAGCACACACATGTCATCGTGAGCCGTTTCAATTTTGCTAAATAAAGACATTTTTGTAGGGTGTCAGCATCTCTGTGCCATTGTGCATTGTGCTAGGACCAGCAACAGAAAATGCCCTCCAGATCTACATCCACATCAGCAAACAGCAAACAATGGGCATTGCGAATGACTCACGCCTGTCATCGGGAGCTATCAGCAGGAAAAACCCGTCTGGCCTGCTGAATCACAAAGAAAACAAATGAGGTTGTGTGGGTCATGAAAATCGGATGGCAAATGCCTAAATGCAACAAGCACCAGCGCCTCCTAGCATTAGAAAAGACACCATGCACTCGTCTAGCTAGTCAGTTCATGCTTTCTGTTGAATGTCTCCAGTCACAACGACTCCAGTAGGACGTTTCTGGAGATCTTTTTAAAGTCAACATGAGTCTATGTACAGTACATTCTTATTGCAATTTACTTTTTTTCCAGTTGCAATGTTTTATTCTGAATAAAACAGAATTTTATAAACGTATTGTTAATTCACAATTGATAAAATCACATTATCCCCTCATTAAACATCCTGCCACTCTTAGAAGAAATGGTTCTATTTAGAACCAGAAATTGTACCATCCCCTGCTTCATACAGTATATGGAACTCCAAAATGGTTCTATATAGAACCATTTTGTTGGCAAAAAGTTCTATTGGCCAAGTATGGAACCCCAGGGTTCTATATAGAATCCAGAGGAACCCTTTTTTTAAGAGTGTATAGAACCTTTTAGGGGTTCCAAATACGTAGCACTGATAGAACCTTTTAAGGTTCTATATGGAACCTTTTCTAGAAATACATCGCTTTACAAATGAAAAATGATTTGCACAGTGACTTTAATATCTCACTTGTCTAATATCCAAGTTGTCTCAGTTGTCTGATATCTGAGGATTTTTTTTAACTCTGTACTGTCAATAATAGTGTATATTTTTATTTCTCCAAAGGAATGTTGAGATAACTTGATACGTATATTAAATAGACTGAAACTCCATTAAGTTTGACAAGCTGTGAATGAGCAACTGCGAAGCAATAAAAATTCCTCCAGGTAAGCAAGTGTATTTATACATTTATATTTCAGTCTCTCAGTTGGTCGGCCCATGGAGAGTGTTTTAACTGCCCAGAGGATAAGACGGATACACTGCTGCATGAATGTCTGGCATTCCTTAAAGGATTTGCACAAGAACAGGAGGCTTGAGAAAGGGGGGAAACTAGACAAACTCCCACAGAGGCACTGCAAAGTTAGTGAGTGTGTAGACAATATCTCCCTCAGGTATTTCAACCTGGTCTGAGAACTTGAGCATACATTTACATTTATGCATTGCCAGACAATTTTATCCAACATTGCACAAATTTTTCCAGTTCATGCAATCCCTGGTAATCATATGACATTGGCTTGGTCGTTATCTAAATATAAATGTAATTTCATTAGATAACATGCAAAAAAACATGCACACGTTAAATGCCAAACTTTGAAAGTGTATTAGGGCTGAAACAATAAAACAATAGATATACGGACACAATTTCAAAACTTTCTAGGTGTAAAATGTTATTGGAACATGTTCATACAGTAGTTAATGTCATGAATGTGGTTACTCTGCTAGGGCACCTAAGTGAACCTTAGGAGAACTGACTTCATTCAGCCACTAAAAATCACCAAAAACACGTTAAAGATCCTCCAGCCATGATTTGTTAAACACTGACCTCCAGTGTAGAACCGGTAGACGCAACATCCAAAACGTCTATGGCTGTTAGAAAAGTTTTTATTATTCTGTAGAATATAGTATGCATATTGTGTTCTATCAGGCCATTTTAATAAAGCAATGTAAGAGATAGCAAGCATGGTGACCGGGAAGGGGCATGTGGGGAATGTCATTTTACAGTTTTTTCTCAGTCGCTTTGGTACATTTCTCGAATCATCCACGACATTTTCAGAACAGTAATTGCATTTCTCAAAATCCTTTTTACAAATAGCAAAACACCATGGATTACCTGCAAAAGCCAGTCTCTTGCTCAAAATCCTTAGTTCATCTCTCAAAATTAAATAGGCTATCTGTCAAAAAACATGTCAGTGCCATCAGAATGACAAGTTCTTGTGTCATTGAGTACAGATAAGACAAGATAACAGTGTACTCTAAAGAGATGTTCTGATGTACTGTAAACTATGGATAAAGTTTTGATGACAATCATTTTAAATTGTGGGTCACACCAGTGTATGTGGGAGATTGATTGCAAGTCACTTGATAAGATTCACATTTACGATTTTATTGTTTGTATTGTAATTTGTTGACAGACTATGTCATTGCAAAGGAAAAAAAATATAAATGTGAACAGGACAGATTTTTAAAAAACTAAAAATATGTTTGCCATATTATGACAAGTTCAGCCATTTTGCATGTAAAGACTTAGGCCTATGCTATGAACTAATGCCTAAATGTTGTGGAGGGTGAGAGTATTCAACAGAGACCCATTATAATATATTTTGATCAACATGACAAAGCAATTTATAATGTGGGAAACAGCAGAGAATTGTGCATAATCATTTGCAGGGATGTACTAATGCATATGCAACTTGTTCAAAGAGATGTTAAACTGCTTTTTTGATGTGCACAAGTGACAATGAAGTGAAGATTGAACAGAATTTCAATGTACCAAAGCGACTGAGAAAAACAGTAACTCGCGGTAACGTGGTAAGTCGAGGCGGGAATGATATACTGTAGGTTTCATAGTTGTATCGTGCAGGCCACGACTTCTTTATGTTTAGGGAACGATAGGCCTTTCTATTTTGGCCACGAGTTAAATGTGTAAACAACCTGAGCGACTATAGCAATCCTGCATTGCCAGAAATATTTAGGCCTATATTTGTATGGAACGACATGGAGGTCAGTAAATGATTACCGAGTTTACTCTCTAAAACAATTGAATGAAAATTTGAAATGTTGCCTTTACAACTAAATAAATTTTAGTTTCACACAAGTGTGTTTGGCAAGTTACTTCTAAATCAATTTCTTATTCAAAGACTGTTTGTAATGCAAGTTTTGTTGTGTATTCATCAGCTATATATTTAGACCAATAAAAGGCAGTGTTAGCAATAGCAGAGGATAAATGATCCTGAAAAAGTCACACTAGTATCCTTGCTGTCAAAAATGAATCGGAAAATTGGAAATGAATGGAAAACAATTTTTTTCATCTAGTGGAATGTTTGGTACTGCAGCTCATTTTTTTGAGACGCCAACCTCAAATTTAACACTAAATTTTATATCCCACCTTTGCTCTTTTCAGCTGCATGGTGTGAAAAAATCCAAGGCTGGTAAACAGGAAGTTGCTGGTTTGATTCTCACAAAGAGTGAGCAACTGAACCTTTGTGCTCCTGAGCAAGACACAGTAACCAGCACACTCAACCTTCTTACTGTGTACTGTAACATCAGATAAAGTGAACACTTAAATTCTGAGGTAAGGAGTGAAGCGCACAGATAAACTGTCTTATGACTGTCCCCTCCCAACTGTCAGAAATGATTACATCAGTTTATCACATCATATGATTCACAAAACCTAATCCAGTTGCTAAAACGTTATCTGAGAGAGTTGACTGTAAAAGGTGAGTCTGCAAAGGCAAGTCACAATAAAAGATAACAAAAATCCTTCTGGCTATCAATAAATGTAATCATTATACTAAGTCGTGTCAACTAAGACAAGCATGTGTTGTTACGATGAAAATTTACAAAAGTAACTCTGAAAGCATACATTTGATGTTGCTTCATGATGCTTTATTGTTTGGTTATGATACGTTCTTGCTAATAACTCCTTCCAATTCTACTTGTGCAAAGATGAATAATAACTAAGATAATTGAATAAAGATAAAGAGTGATTATCACATTCACATCCAGCATATATTCTTGATAAAACGTCAGACTGGCTCTCTTTTAAATAACATAGGTCATGGTAAATTACCTTTATTCTAATTGGACACAATAAAAATAAGTTATCAAAGTAATAATCATTAATATATACTTACACATTGCATTCTAATTTTATTTAATACAACTTAATGCAGAGGGAAAAATAGACATACTATAAGCTCAACTTTTGAAACTCTGGTTGAATTCATTATATTTCTAAATATTTTCTTTTTTTTAATCACAAAATGGACAGCATTTTTATTTTTTGGCAGGAAGACACTTAATGAATTATCTTAATGAAAGAATGGTTTAATGAAAAAACACGCCAATGTCCTTAATATTTTATTACATATATAGTAACCCTTGAATAAAACAAATAAGGCATGTGAAACAGTGCTATATTGTATAATCTTATAATAAAAGCTTTTGTATTAGTTCATTTTCAATTTTAATAAAATGTTAAGAGTTAAACAGCTTGTAAACATATCTTATCACTAGAACAAAAATGAAAATTAAACATGAAAGTATGCAATCATTTAAGACATTTCCATTATAGAACTTTTTGGAATAATGGGTTCTTTAAAACTAGTAAGTCTAGAATGTTCAATATATAACCCTGAACCTTTATTTCCTTTTTTGTAGAGAAAAATAAAGCTGTACACCACGTATCGTGCCTAACGACAATCACAATATAGCATGACCTCTAGTAACACTATTAGAAATATGGTACAAAAGCCTGCACTGGGTCAATGCCTTTTCAAAAGGTACTGTATTTATATGTACTGTATTTATTAGTATCTGTATCTATGCTAATATGTAATATGTATGCTAATATGTTTCTTTAAGGTACTTATGTGCACAATTTAGAGGTAAATAAGGCACAAAGATGTACCAGATGTACCAAGAAGCGTGACAGCTTTTTTTTCTGAGAGTAAAAGCAGCAACATTTTTTATGATAGCAACAAAAGTTCAAGGTTTGTAGCTATATAGTAAAAAAAGAATACAAGCTCATATATAAATAAATTAGATTTCATTGCACAATACATCAGTGAGTCCATGAAGTAAACTCTGCAATTAAAAGTTGTAGCAGTCCAGTAGCACTTCAGTTTTATATTGTTTTTGATTGTGTTATCATGGTAACTGAGCTTCCAAGTGCATAAGGAAGTGGTGTCATTTATTTTTTTATTTTTGTTATGACCAAACTTAAGTCTGTGCTAGAAAGCATTCAAGATTTATGGCCGTTTAGTTTCATTTGAATTTAAAGGGGTCCTTGATTATGATTTCACTTTTTTAAACTTTAGTTAGTGTGTAATGTTGCTGTTTGAGCGTAAACAACATCTGCAAAGTTACTACGCTCAAAGTTCAATACAAATGAGGATGTTTTCTTTTACAGAAATCGCTTTTTAAGGGCTACAAGAAACGGCTGGTAGGGTCTACAACAAGCTTCTTCCCGGGTTGGTGACGTCACAAACCCTAAAATTTTACATAAAACAAGGGGGTAAGGCAATGTTGGGCTGCTTTAGAGACAAGGAAGAGTTGTTGTCGCTTTTTTTGAAAGTTTGTACTACAGCTGACGAAGTTAGAGATGTTTAACACTGTTCCTGAACATTATAACCTAGAGTACGATGCAGGCTCGCAACAAAAGCTTCTCCTGAAAGATGGAGCCATTCCCATTTTTTCGGGATAATTAGTTGTTTATGGACTTGTAAGTATGTCTTATTATTTGTAGTTGTGTTTTCTATTAACAGTTCCAATGATAAGCTTTATGTAGTTGCTATGATGACATAAATGAAGGGCAAAGCTTTGCCTCCGCTAGCCTGCTAACTAACTTTACAGTATTGATGTAGTGATTACTTTAGCTTTTGTAAGCTCTTGCTTTTGTAAGACTGTTCACCGCCCCTTAGGAAAATTATCCAGGATTTTTTTTTTTTTTTTTTGATCACTGTTTGTGTTACCATAGTTTTCACACAAATTAAATGGTGGATAACATCTAACGTTTTAAGTAAAAAACAAAAACTAAGACATACCAATGAAACATCCTGTGAAATCTGTGCTTGCAAAGCCCGTGCCCAATAATCTTGTTTGTTAACATTGTCAGGGTCTGAATCGGGCTCCATAGTTAGAAATTGATGCCATCATTAATATTTACATCTGAGTATAGCTCGAGGTTATGAAGGGGCGTGACATTTCTCGAACACGCGCTAAGCGCTGTCAATCACAAAACACTGGGCCAGCTAACCAATCACAGCACATTTCGTATTTCGGAAGGAGGGGCTTCATCGAAAATGTTCAACAATGACGTTCAACAATCAGACTGGGGAGAGAGGAGCTGTAGTAATGTAAAATATTATGCGTTTTTTGATAATTTAAGCATGAAAACATATGCTAGTAGTACACCCCAAAAACTAAATCAAGACTTCGTAAAAGGGCATAATAGGACCTAAGTTGTAGGCCTAATACATGGATTATAACTACTGCATATCAATAAATAAAATTTAGTAGCCTACCATAAAATCTATTTAAAAAATAAATAAAAAATATCAAACTAAAATGTAGTACATTCATTCCATTGAAATAAAAAAAATGTAATTTTTTAACCGCCACAGGAGGACAACCCATTGTCTATTAAACAGTCTCACGTTTGCAGATTCAGAGAGGACAAGCTATGCAGTAAAATGTAGCATTAAATTATATTACTTACTGGTAAAATCTGCTGCACATACTGTATCTTGGCTGACGTGACTACATGCATAAATAATACAGCAATCAGATTCAGCACACTGACATCATAAATACATTCAATTTGACAACTGCTTGAAAGACTATTAGCACAATTTTGACAAATGCAAGACTCTTTATATAAATATATTTTTATATTAGAGAACAGAACATGTGCTTTTCCATTTTAAAATTTGCTTGGAAAAAAAAAATGTTTAAAACACTTTTTATAACTCATAAGAGATCAGGAATCATTGACCAAGCTTTAGTCATGTAAATACTGGATGCTTTTTGGTTGCAATTACACTGAACTTTGCCCTAGAGGATGTTCAGCCTAGCTATATTAGTGTAGTGTACTACTGTCCAAATCAGTTTCGTTACGTTTCGTTTTAACACATGACACATTAACTGGAGGAATTCTTTCTTCTTGAACCATTTACAGGATTTCAAAATGAAGAAAATTATGAGCCGGACCACCAAAAATGTTCTTGTGGTTTCTTTTGGATTTCTGCTGTTATTCACAGCATATGGGGGGCTGCAGAGTTTACAGGTAACTAATATAAATCAGAGATCATAGATTGTGTTGATTTTTTATTTGTATGTCGCTTTGGACTGCGTTTGATAATGATGTAAAAAATCTTTTTGTTGACATTTCTCATAATCAAACTCTTGCAGAGCCCTGTACAGCTTCAGTGTAATTTTTCATAACCAAATAGAAATTGAGCTCTATTAGCATGATGTTAGATGACAACATACTGTAAATATAAAAATATATAAATAAAATAAAAATAAAAAATGATTTCCAATACTACAACATAATTATTTAAATATGTACTCATAGGCCTAATTATTATTGAAATATGATTATTTGCAGAAAAGGTGCAAACAAAGTCTAGTTTAGGGATTTTTACACATCCCTTTACTAAGAGGAAGTTGGGGTGCATGGGGGGAAAAATCATAATAGTGAAAGTACTACATTTTACACAAATTATTTATAATTTATGAAAACTTATGATTTTTGACTTAACGTACATGACTTATGACTTAACGTACATGACTTATGAAAATTTAAGAGAGATTTAAATCTTTAAAATTATCTAAAGGGACAGAATAGTTACCTAACTGAAGAAACTCTGACATTGCGTTGTTAAATAAATGAGTGTATCTTGGTATTGTTTTGTGGATGTATTTATATTGACAGAAGCATGTTTGTTTGTTACAGAGCAGTCTCAATGCTGAGGATGGAATGGGTGTTATATCGCTCAGCGTCATCTATGGAGCCATCATTTTGTCCTCAATGTTTCTGCCCCCAATAATGATCAAAAATCTGGGCTGTAAATGGACCATCGTCATTTCAATGGGTTGCTATGTGGCATATTCCTTTGGAAACCTTGCACCAGGCTGGTGCGTGTATTTCTCCACATTTGTACTTGCTGATCTGTTGAATAATATACTTAATTTAGGTGTTTAGTTTTAAGCTAAAATGTGAGAGATAGTTTCAAATCCCATGACAAGAGTATTAAGTGTGTGATATAAGGCAGGGCTTAAAAGGAAATTCTTACTAAATTACTCACTCTCATTTGTTCACACAACATCTGCTCTTGTGTCAACACAACAACGCATGTGTTGTGGTGCTCTTGTGAATGTGCGTTGTAGAGTAATATTTCGTAAATAGTTAGAATATATAGAGTTTAAACCATTTGTGTCACATGGATTACTTCAATGATGTCTTTACTACCTTTCTGGGGCTTGAAAGTGGTAGTTAAATGTATATGGAGGGACAGAAAGCTCTCAGATTTCGTTAATAAAATCTTCATTGGATTTCCAAAGATGAACACGTGTTACAGGTTTGGAACGAATTGAGGGTAATTAATGACAGAATAATTATTTTTTGGATGAACTATCCCTTAAAGGGATAGATCTGTAAAAGCATCATAAAAGCACCATATGACTTGTTATGGAAGGGTTATGGAAACTAGCACAAAATACAAAACATATATATTTAAACTTTTCAGAAGTTTGGGGCCAGTAGGATTTTTTTTTAATCTTTTTTGAAAAAAGTATCTTACCAAGGCTGTATTTATTTGATCCAAAAATACAGTAAAAACAGTAATATTGCAGAGAGGCTAATATTAGCATAGAAGCCATCCTTCTTATGATGTACCAAGTATATCAGGATTTACAGGACGTGTTCCCGGTTTCGGCTGATCTAAAGCCTAATTTTGAATTAAGGAAGTCTATAGTGTGTTATGTGTATGCTAGGCCAAAGAGATGTGTTTTTAGTCTAGATTTGAACTGACAGAGTGTGTCTGCTTCCCGGACAATGTTAGGAAGATTGTTCCAGAGTTTTGGTGCTAAATAGGAAAAGGATCTACCGCCTGCAGTCGATTTCGTTATTGCAGGTATTATCAAATAGCCAGAATTTCAAGGTAGCAGTAGATGTGAAGGACTATAATGCGTTAAGAGCTCGCTCAAGTACTGGGGAGGGGAGGTAAATCATTTAGTGATTTGTAAGTAATCAGCAAAATTTTAAAATGTATACGATGTTTAATGGGCTCTTAAACCCTCTTAATTAAGAGTAAACAGCAGAGGTCCTAGTACTGAGCCTTGTGGTACTCCATACTGATCGATAAGAGATCTCTTCATTTACTTACACAAACTGATAACGGTCAGATAAGTTTGATTAAAACCATGCTAATGAAATTCCACTAAGGCCAACATAGTTTTCTAGTCTATTTAAAAGAATGTTGAGGTCAACTGTGTCAAATGCAGCACTAAGATCGAATAACACTAATAGAGAGAAACAACCACGATCGGATAAAAAGAGCAAATCATTTGTGACTCAGATGAGAGCTGTCTCGGTACTATGGTACGGTCTAAATCCTGACTGAAAATGCTCGCAGATATAATTTCTTCCACACAGTTGTGAGTAAATGCTTTTTCCAGTGTCTTTGACAGAAAAGGTAGATTCGAGATCGGCCTGTAATTGACTAATTTTGTATGATCAAGTTGCGTTTTTTTTTTGTTTTTTTTGTTTTTTTTACAAGCAGTTTAATCATAGCCAGCTTAAAGGTTTTTGGTCCATATCCCAGAGACAAAGACGAATTAATGATATTAAGAAAAGGATCTATGACACCCGGAAGCATCTCTTTCAGTAGCTTAGTCGGAATAGGGTCTAACATACAAGTTGTTGATTTAGATGAATTTAGTTAGTCTGTCTAAAGTCATGTTAGAAAAAAATCTGCAGTTACTGATGTCACTGAAATGTTTTTGTTTCTGCAGGGCGAGTCTGATGACCACCTCTGCCATTCTGGGTATGGGAGGTTCTCCGCTGTGGTCTGCAAAATGCACCTATCTCACAATAAGTGGAAACTTGCGTGGCCAGAAAATCAACAAGAAAGGCCAGGATCTCATAAACCAATATTTTGGCATTTTTTTCTTTATTTTTCAATCTTCTGCTGTATGGGGAAACCTCATGTCATCTCTCATATTTGGCCAGGACTCTAACATAGGTACAGTTGAATTAAATACTTTGTCAGCGTCTCTGTATTTTGGTGACTGCAAATGCACTGAGCGTCTATCCGTTTCTAGTCAAAGTCCCTGAGGAGAACCTGCAGTTCTGTGGTGTGGCAACTTGCCTGGACAATTTCACCATTGTTGGAAACTCAACCCGTCCAGCAAGACACTTAGTGAACACACTACTAGGCTGCTACATTGGTAGGTCATAATTGTGTACAAATATAACATAAAAAATGTTTTTTTTGTATGTTTTTATAGTGCGCTTAGAAAGTTCAGCACTGTGTGTAGGCAATTAATTTTCATTATTATATGAAGGTCCATTAAAGGTATAGCGGAGGATTTTCTTTTTCCGGGTGGGTAGTCTATACTATTGGTCCACCTAAGTGTCAATCATTCTGGTGATATGTTTACGTAAGGCCGTCGTAGGCTACGTGCTCATCCCTATGTAGTTTTCACTTTCAGGTGTATTATGTCGGAGTTACGGTTTCAGCCATTCCTTTGAAAATGGCTGAAGGTCGAAAGAGAAAAAATGTTTACGAAGTGTATGATAAGAAGAGAAAGGCCGCAGAATATAGAAACAAGACGAGAGTGATTTTGGGTTAATATCACATGCTGGCGTGCGCTAAAAGCACAGGTTGGGCTTCTCACTGATGCCGCAGTCGCGAAGATTCTACCAGACAGGTAAAGTTTGTCACGCTATTTGCAGAAATCCATTTAAAATCACTAGTAAAAGTTAATGCAAGCTACAATGCTAGCCCTGGCACGAGTCATGCACCGCATAGACACGGTGAACATCTCAATTTGTCTAAAGTAAAACCTTGTGTGTTTATTATTACACAAATGCAACAAGCTACTTCTCCATATGCAACTATGTATAAAAATAACGTATTAACAATGAGAGATATTAGGTTAAGGACCAACGTAATAGCACTGCTTATATGTTGCTATGTAACGTAATTGCGATTTGCAAAATAGTTTCCTCAGAACGTATTTCGTGTGATACAGGGTTGCACATATCATGTCTTGAGTTCTCGGTCACTCAATCGATCAGTATAATAAGTAAATAAAACACGGAAGGGCATTTGACACGTTGTCTTTTTTATGAATGTTTTTGAGTTCGTTTAGAATTTGCAACATAATTGTGTAAGGCGTAAAAGACGTTCCCTCTCGGGAGCAAGAGTGTTGTGTTTGTGCGTGTGCATTTTTTTTTTAAATTGGAGAGGGCGGGTCTTCTCTAAAATTCGGAAAGATCCTCCGCTATACCTTTAAGACTTAACCTAGTGTTTCCTGGTCTATGCAGGTGTGGGGGTTCTGGCCATTATTTTTGTGGCAGTGTTCTTGGACGACATAGACCAAAGTCTGGCCAAAGAATTTCGAAAGAACAAGGGCAACGAATCATTTTGCAACACCTTTCTGGCTACCTTCAAGCTCTTGAGAGATCCCAGATTGTTGCTGCTCATACCATTGACCATGTACAGTGGGTTCGAGCAAAGTTTCCTCTCTGGCGAATTCACAAAGGTACCTAACCAAATATAGACTGGGGCAGAGTCAAAATATAAAAACAAAATACCACCAGAATTAATAAAAATGCACCCAACATTTAAGATATGTGGGTACTTGTTTATACCACATAAAATGGATGCCCTAAACAGAACTTCACTTATCCCCTTATATTTAAAACATTAATATCTTATTGCATTATTTGGTTACACTTTTTTTTAATGTTTCCACGTTACAGTGTTATTACACATTGAATTTAAAATAAAGTTGAAACTTATTGGCTGCATCCAAAATCGCATACTTCCAATACTATATTTATGGCGAAAAACAGTATGTGACAAAAGAAGCATGTCTGAATTCACATTACGTATAAAAGAGCAGGCAAAAAGTGCCCGGGTGACCTACTATTCTGGCGACATTCAAGTGTGTATACTCTCCCATGAGGCCCCAGGAGAGGATTTGTGAATGGCAGTGAAGTGACGCAACTTGTAGGTCATGCACTCTTTTATTACTATTGCATATTTACCCCTAAAGGGTGCAACATGGCGAAAGTAGTACGTTAGGATTGCATTCATACTACTCTCACTTTTAGCGGTCGTGAATTATTCAAAATAAGTAGCTACTTTAAAGAGTGTGCGATTTCGGATGCAGCCATTTTGTTTGAACTGTTCAATTGCTTTTTCTAATTGAATTTATTGTTCAAACATCTAATATTCAAATTTAAGATCATAATGGGAAAGTTAATTTCCAATTTATTCTCATGAAATATGATCATGTGTTTGTGATCCTCTTTCCCGCAGAACTATGTGACTTGTGCGTTAGGAATCCATTATGTTGGCTTTGTGATGATCTGTTTCGGTGCTACTAACTCACTGTGCTCATTTGCGTTTGGGAGACTGGCTCAATACACGGGAAGAATCGCACTCTTTTGTCTGGGTAATAATACATGAAAAGGTTGATATATGTTTTAAGGTTAAATATTGTCTCTAGAAATTATGCTCATTCTGTCTTGCACTTTCACAGCTGCACTGACAAACCTGGGCTGTTTTGTGGGGCTTTTGTACTGGGAGCCTCATCCAAACCAGCTGCCTGTGTTCTTCGTGATTCCAGCCCTCTGGGGCATGGCAGACGCTGTGTGGCAAACACAAACCAATGGTGAGTATTTCACACCGCATACTAGTACTTAGTTACCTACAGAGTCAGGTTATTGTTATGAATATAACATATAAAACAGTTAAGCAAATCGATGCCATACACATAACTTCAGTTTTATCCCCTAATATTTAAAACATTAATATCTTTATTGAATTATTTGGTTACACTTTATTTTAATGTTTCCACTTTTCCGTGTTATTACACATTTAACCCTTATGCTGCATTAGGGACATTTTTGGTCTTTTGCAGTTTAATTTCTTTGACCATTTTGGCTGTTTTAATGCAAATGGTATGAAATTTGGCAAAATTGTGACTTTTTGGATACATGTAAAAAATGTGATCCCATTTTGCAAAATATGTATAACACACACTGTAGATCAAATAGTAACACTCAGCACCATAAAGACCAAAAATGGCCCATTGAAACCCATTAAAACGTTGTTTAAATCTGAGGCTGTCAGTAATACATGAAACATGATTTTTGCACAAACATTCTTTCATTTTGCAGCAAAAGCATTATATTTGCATTATATAGTGTATTCCACCAGATGACGTCACTACATATTTGTTCCCTATGGGTGGAAATGCACCTTATTTTAGGCAATAGGCAATGTTTAATAGGTGGCCATTTTTGGTCTCTAACGCGCTAAGTGGGATTTTTTGCAAAGTGGGACTGTGATAATCCAAATCTAAAGTTTTCTCTTTGCATTTAGTTTATTGAAAATAATTGAATTTTTGTGTTTTTTCCTCTTATACAAATCGATGGTTTCGCAAACAAAACTGGTAATTAAAGGGTTAAAATCCTGAAATTGAATACATTTTTGGTAGTTATGATGAGGACTGATGCTGGTTAAAAGATTTAACTTGGTAAAAGTATAATAATAAATAATAATAATATATAATATTTTATGCAATGTTTAATATGTGGCCATTTTTGGTCCTTAATGCACTCAACGGTGTTAAAAATCTAATGCAGCACAAGGGTTAAGTAACGTTAGCCTACCTATATTAGTAATAATCATTAACTACATGTACTTAGGGTTAGGATTAGGTTTAGGGCTAGTTCCATGTATTTACTTGTTCAACTTGAGTTAGCTTACCTAAAAATGAAAATTATCCCATAATTTACTCACCCTCAAGCCATCTATAGTGTTTATGACTTTCTTCTTTCAGCCAAACACAGAGTTAACGTTATATTAGAAAAATAAAAATATCCTGACTCTGAATGACAGTGAATGGCACCATTTTTTTAAACCCAAAAAAGCGCTTCCATCCATAATAAAAGTAATCTATACAACTCCAGTGGGTTACTAAAGGCCTTCTGAAGCAAAGCGATTCATTTTTGCAAGAAACAATTACCATAATTATAACTTAGCTTTATATAATTATAATCACTAGCTTCCGGTA
The DNA here is from genome assembly GCF_016745375.1 of Pimephales promelas. The sequence goes on from NW_024121432.1 coordinate 5,782,538, forward strand.
ACGGCCGTCCGCGCGTTCGCGAGAGAGTCGAGTTCTGGCGTATGACGTAGTAGCATAGGGTAAAAATTTATCTTTAAAAAATCGTTTTAGACTTCTAATTTGTGACTGTGATTTGTTATATTTGTTTTATTATTAATTAATATTATTATTACTTAACATTAATTTAAAAATGCTTCCACGGATGTTTAATTTGTTTTAGCCTATTGGTTGTATTTGCTGGTAGCGCATTATGTTGTTAATCAATGTATAAATATGTTATAGTTATTCATTATACTGTGTATTATTTCATCGCAGCACTTTATGGGATTCTCTTTGCTGAGCACAAAGAAGCAGGATTTGCCAACTACCGCATGTGGGAGTCACTTGGTTTTGTTATAGCCTTTGCTTACAGCACATTCATCTGCCTGTCCACCAAGATCTACATTGCTTTGGCTGTTCTGGCCCTTACCATGGTCACTTACCTTTACGTTGAGTTCGAGGAGTACAAGCATCCAACTCCACCAGTGATAATGGACGACTTGCACAAACCAGAAATGGCCGACCTCAAAGAAATGAACGAGAAAGTTATTGCCCAGACAAATTTGTAAATAGATTTTGTTTGATATTTCTGCCTCAATATGTAAAAATATGATTTTTGTTGTTGTTGTTGTTGTTGTCTATCAGAGATTATTTTTACAGTAGTTTTTACAAAGTGTTGATATTTTGACAAATCTTCTTTATAACTGTACAAAGGCAAATCTTTTCTTTTTGTGTTTTTATGTTTCTGTTTACCTCATTTTTACAATAAGTGCAACAGATAGAATGCACATATGTTAAATGACCTGGTTTCACAAACATGGCTTAGATTAAACCTTAATTCAATAAGGACATTTAAGTAGCTTTTATAAACGTGCTTTAGAAAAAAATAAATGACTGGTGCTTCCAGAGACAAAACAATGGCACTGATATCCTATTTTAAGATATGTCAGTGCAAGTTGCTTAAAACAGCTCAAACATGCATGTTAGTCTAAGACAGCTTAAGCCTTGTCTGTGAAACCAGGGAAAGTATTTGGTTGATTAGGAGATCATTTAAGAAGATATTATCATAATGTAGGCTTGTTTTTCCTGGTTTTGGGATGGATGTCTATATGGAGTAAATAAAATGTTTTCCTCCTCATAAAACATGACTCTAAATTAAATTACAACAGCATCACTGCTCAAAGATCAAAGTTTGGTGTTGTATAACATGACAAATGTATAAAGAAAACCATCCTGATAATAAAATGTATAACATACCATAAAAAAGAAATTATGTATATAATTATCTTAATATAATACTCTTTACAGACAGAAGATTAATCCATCTGCACTAAAGTGTCAAAAAAGACAGAATATATGCAAATATTACCTCAAGAAGAAGGTTTTTTTTGTTTGTTTGTTTGTTTGTTTTTTTTTGGTAATCTTTACAGCTTTTATCAGATAAGGGTGTATCTGCATACAGGTTCTTCCTCATATAGATAGTACATGTGAGTCATCATGAAAAACAACAAACAAAAAATCATTTGCAGATTTAATTCTTCCGGAAGCTCAAATGATGTTTCAAACTTTGTATGCATGTTTGTATCATATGTATCTAACAGAAGAAAGAAACTCATACAGGTTTGGAACAACTTGTGGGCGAATACATTATGAAAGCATTTTGGTTTTTTGAGTGGGCCTCAAATGACATTTTACCTCCAATTTTAGTTAACTTGACAGGAGTTAATTCATTCCCCAATATACAAACAGCTGGACTATCAAGATCTGTATGCAGTCGGCTGCTATGAAGGCTGTAATAGCTCACTGTTTTCAAATGTGCTTTCTCCCTTATGGTAAATATAAACTAATGCTATGGTTTAGCCTATATATAGCCTGGCCTGCACTCTGTACAATGTACAGTAGGTAGTACTACAGACCAAGGCACTACATTGTTGTTTTACATTGTAACCAGTAGATGGTAGCATTCTCACTGAAAATAAACTCTCTCTTCTGATCTCCAGTAGGTGGCCGTGTTTTCTTATTGCATGTTATGGTCGGATCTGAGGATAGATAGATAGAGCCCTTATAATAATAATAATAATAATAAAAATAATAATAAATTAATAATTTTAAATGATTAATTTTTAAAAAATATATTATTAAATGGGTAACCATATAAAACATTTTAAGTGAAGTCGGCACGTAGGCCTAATAGCATTACAATTTAGACATAATAACATTTACATTTTTTGTCAATTACTGACATTTTAATTACTTACAAAATACACTAATATTTACACATAGCACAAGTGTAGCTGTTAAACTGTATTCGTTTTAGTCCTTCGAAACATATTTTTAGACAGATAGGCTAATATGAAAACAAAAACTTACGAAGAATTTAAAAACTTAGAATTAGAAGAGTCCGAAATCAGATACACAGTATAAAAAAGATTGAAGAAAGGATTGCTGTTACAAAATTTACAATTGTGTATAAAATATTTAGCAAATTTGGGAATATTTTTTATTTTTTTCCGTAGAAGCAGTTTTGTTATTGAAAAAATATAACCGCAAATACGGAGTTATATCTCAAAACAAAATTAAGTAACAACAACATTCTTATAAACAGTAAGCAAAAAAGATAGTAAAAGCAAATAAAATAAACAGACAAAACTTTAGATAAAATAAATAAAAAATAAAAATTGAGCCAGAGTTAACATATAATTTAAAATAAATTGAAGAGTGAGAAGTCCCTTTTTTTTTCATTATACAAAAGCATAAATACTATCCAATCATGTGCATTGGAAAATATATTGATATCGTCGATTCACGTCTGGTGACGTCACTTGCTCTGACCGCGCAACACAACACTAATGTCAGCAGCTCACATGGCGCGCTTTCATTCAAAGGTTTCCTAGCAACGAAAGATGACCAGAGCAGAGGACGCAAAAGGAGCCACAACCTGTCTGACAGGAGCTCTGAGTGTAGAGGATCTCCCAGACAACAAAACTCGGACAGGTAAGAGTGATTTATCACACGGTCAAAACTAAAACTGGGGTCAATTATATGAATAGAGGTTAAAAAAAAAAAAAGATACATGCAGTAGTAATACAAATGTGTGCTTTGTTTATTTTGACACATTTTGTTTTTAGTAACGTAATTATCAGTTGCATTTCTACTAATTGTGTCACGTACTTTATCATAAAGCTTACCGTTTTGAATCGAACTAATCAGATAGTTTTGAACACTGGCTGGATATACTTGCTCAAAAATTTGTTTTGGATAATTTTTTAACCCAATTTTTTTTTTTTTTTTTTTTTTAACTTACGGAGTGCAGCTTTAATTTTTTCCTGGATTTTGTATCACCATAGTCCCTAAATGTATGTAAATGCAGGAAATGGGATTCAAATTCACCCATTTTGTGTAGCCTATACCCCCCACTTCTCAAACCAAAGTTACACCCAAATATGCATAACCTGATACCACAACTAAATTAAGCCACCGGCATACTGTATGACTATTAATCAGGAATTTGTACACACACATACTGTATACACACACGTTGTGTTTTAAAGTTTTATGGCGACTTTCCATAGAAATAATGATTTTTATACTGTATATTCTATCCCCTTACACTAACTCTACCCAATAGAAAGCTCAAAAGAACAGCATTAATCTTTTTTTTTTTTTACATTATTCACAACCGTTGTAAAGAACTGAATGCTTTTATTCAGCAAGGATGCATTAAATTGATCAAAAGTGACAGTAAAAACATTTAAAATGTTCCAAAAGATTTCAATTGTAATGATGCAAAAATTCAGCTTTGCCAACAGGAATAAATTGCATTTTAAAATGTACTCAAATAGAAAACACAAAACAGTTATTGTAATAATATAATAATTATAATAATATTTTACAATATTACTTTTTTGCTGTATTTTGGATCAAATAAATACAGCATTGGTGAGTATATACACACACAAGTAGCCTATGCTCTGCTGTCAAATCAATTAATCATGATTAATAACATCTAACATAAAGTTTATATATATAATATGAGTGTGTGTGTGTGTGTGTGTGTGTGTCTCTATACATATTTACACACACACACACACACATATATATATGTGTGTGTGTGTGTGTGTGTGTGTGTGTATACGTATACACACACATATATACTGTATATAAACAGTATACACACATATTAGATATATACAAACTTGTATGTTAGATATGATTAATCAAATCAGAAAATATAATAATATATATCTCATGGCCTGCATTTATAAAGAGTCACGTGACTTGTAATTAAGAGGCTGTTTACATTACTTTCCAAATGACTATCCAATGGATAATTAAATGTGATTTCTCCTATTTCCCATAATTCAGAGAATTGTCTGATTTCTTGAAGGTTCTGGGATCGTCTCTATGGCCGAAAAGGATTGTGGTTTTGCTCCTCTGGTGTTCCGACTGCATGGAGGAGCTCCGCTGGTGGTGCGTGAGGTTCTGCTGGAGCGAGGATGGGAGGAGTATGATGAAGACGAGCAGGAGCAAGGAGACTGGAACCTCTACTGGAGATCCTCTGGCTTTCGAAACTCAGACTTCAAAAACATCCTGCCCTGGCAGAGACTGAACCACCATCTCAAAATGACCCACATTACACGCAAGGACTATCTAGCACGACACTTGAGAAGAATGAAGAGCGCTTTCGGCGCAGCCTTGTATGACTTCAGCCCTGCTGCTTTCATATTACCAAACGAATACACAAAGTTTCTCGGGGTGTATACTAAGAATCGCACCACTGATGGAGGGAGGTCTTGCTACTGGATTTGTAAACCCGTTCACCTGTCGAGAGGAAGAGGTATATATCTGTTTAAAGACATCAAGGACTTGGTCTACGACTCTTCGTTAATCATACAAAGATACATCAGCAACCCGCTTCTCATTTCAGGCTACAAGTTTGATCTCCGCATTTACGTTTGCGTCAAGAGCTTCTGTCCTCTTGTAATTTACGTGCACCAAGAAGGCCTAGTGCGTTTCGCCACAGAAAAGTACACCCTCGCTTCTTTAGACAACCTATACTCTCACCTGACCAACACCAGCATCAATAAGTTCGGATTGTGCTACGCCATGGACAAAGAGCGAGTTGGCCGAGGATGCAAGTGGACCATGAGCAAATTCCGCAGCTTTCTTCACAAACAAGACGTAAACGAACTTCTCCTTTGGCACAGGATCAGCAATATCATCACGTTGACTCTGCTCGCAGCCGTTCCTTGCAATCCCTCCAACCCCAATTGTCTGGAACTGTTAGGGTTTGACATCCTCATCGACTCCAGCTACAAACCGTGGCTTCTGGAAGTCAACCACAGTCCGGCACTGTCATTAGACTGCCCCGCTGATGTAACTGTCAAGAAAGGGCTGATCAATGATATAATCGACCTGATGAATTACAGGATGATGGATGGTTTTAGACAGAAGGAAGATATCAGAAAGAGATATACAAGATCAGGGAGATGGTGTTTAAAGCCAAAAATTCCTCTGCTACCCAAAACTTTGCATGCTACTCCAAGCTCTTCAACCTCTTCAAGTTCTCAAGACACCGTGTTGTGTTGTTCTGTGAATGATTGTGCTAGAAATAACAGCAGGTATGCTTCTCGCCCCGTTCACCCTAATTCAAAATCCACTATGTGCAGTGGACATGAAAAGGCTCCACAGAAGCTGGAGAAAATGAACGTTGAGGTGGGATCTGATGACCTAAAACTCACAACGCTTAACAGTACGAGGCAGTCTCATAGAAATACACCATCTTCCGCATTCAAGTTGCCTTCTCTTCACAAACATAAACCCAAATCCCCAACCGTCCCATGGAACCGCAGGACTCAGGACAGAGACATCCCTCCTTGTCGTGTTGGAGACTTCATTCTGACGTTTCCCTTTAATGAGGCTACGTGGAAAGCCTCTCAGGAGCAAGTGGATGTTAAGGCTATTGTGAATGAGGTCCGGAAACTCACAAAAAGACTGGGATCTTCCTTTAACGAAAGGAAGAGGACAATGGCGGACAGCAGTCAAAGTTGTGATGCTGTCAGGGACAAATTTGAGTTTCTGCTTTGGGGGCCAAAAGATCCACCTCTTCTCAGCGAATGCTACTCTTCAAATGCAGAAACTAAATAAAATAGTTTAAGAGGGCCTATTTTTTTTTTTTACAAATAACAATTTGTAATCTCATTCAAGACAAGATAATTAGGGAGAGCATATATATCGTACTTGCACATAATAGTTTTTTTTTTCTAATTTAGACAGAATTTTTACCAATCGTTATATAAGAATTAAACTCACTTGTGTATTTTTTTAATGTATTTTATTTTATTTTATGCTCACAAGGCTGCATTTAGCCATGCAAAAAACAGTAAAACACTAATATTATTAAAAATGTTCTATATTTTTTAAAATTAAATTATAATTTTTCTGACCCAGACTTTAAAAAAAAGTAGTGTACATGCTACTATTAGACAATACAGAAAAAAACAAACTCGAAACACATCCTTAGATGTAATGCTTATATAAGATATTTATCCCAGCTCTTCCTTACTATTTTAGGAATGTTCCTCTTCTGAAACCAGATAGTTGCAATGTAGTATAATGTCACGACTCGGTCAGAGGGTCTTCACTCTTCACCTGAATACAGTATCAGATGTGTTCATGCTGAGAGAAACTCTTAGCAACACAAGACACCTGCTGACAGCACATGTAAAAAAATAATAGGCAGGCTTAGTTCTCCTGATTGTCATTTACAGTTTATTGATATGTTTAGATCAGAGAGTTTAGATGATTTACATAGAAATAAAAGAAAAATAGTTTTTTAGAAGTTCACTTTTTGTCCATTATAAGGACACATTCATTGTTCTTAATGTGAACCCTCCCAGATGAGAATTTTGTCTCTTGTCTCCCATCCCTATAGAGAGTTTTAACGGTTCCATCCGGGTACATCCTCCTCTTATACAGTGAGGTATGGATCTCTCTCTGCCCATTAGTAAACTCCACCATCTTTTCACCATGTCTGTGGAAGCAGTGTGTAAGGGAGTAAATAAAAAAGAAGGAAACAAACCAAAAAACAGGAAAGGCAGACATTCATCTTACTGTGATATCTTGACAATAGTTCCATCTGGAAAAATGCTTTCCTCTCGACCGTCGGAGTGGAGAATCTTGACGGTGCCATCCGGGAAGGATATTTCCCTTGTGCCGTCAGGATGGTGTTTTTCTAAGGAAATGTTACATTTAAACAGACATTTAAAATCCCATATTCAAATTACACTGACATTTTGAAATAAATTTGACAAATAATTACAAAGAAAGTGCTAAAAAGGTTAATTCCTGTAGTAAAAAAATACCAAAATGTTTTTGAAATACATTTATTTTAAGTATACTGCAAATACATTTACATATTTATGTAATTAATACCATGTAATTGTACATTTACTATACTAAATTGATATACTTGAAGTCTGCTAAATTGGAAACTAATTTTGTACTTAATGTACTTAGTTATCCGGAAATAGTGTTGAAGTCCAACTAAAGTAATACTTAAAATATGACTGCTAAAATGGATTTTTGATACACTTTAAATAGCTTGCATTTAAAAAATGATATTATACAGAGATCATACTATCCTTAGTAACAATAAAACACATTTTAGGCTCAATAATGTGCTTTGTTGCAATAAGGTACTCCAAATAAAGTTTAATTATAATATTTATATCTGTTAGTCTCGGTAGTAAATTTACATTTAAGTAATATGATAAAGCAATATATCAGTAAATATCTTAATGGTTTTATAGTATACCTAATATGATATAAATATAAATGTATTTAAAATGCATTTTGGTATAGGTTTTTTTTCACTAGGGTCACACTGCTGTGCTGAGAGAGCAATCACCAGATTAGTGCGTCATTACAAAAAGACTGAAATTATGTACTCCAATAGGCTTTTTTACAACATTAAAAATTCTGTTTTTTGTTTTTTTTTACAGTGTATGTCAATAAATGAACATGTTTTTTCTAACCTCTTTGGTTGTTTGGAAACTGTACAACCTCCAAACCAGATGGATAGGTTGAGTGTGTTGTTTGAGCATCACAATAGTAGTATATCTAGACATAAAGAAATGCAATTGTTAACTTAGAAATTTAAAACAGTTTAATTGTTAACTTAAATGGCAAAACCAAACAATAATTTGAAAATTAACAAAAACCACTTGGAAGTTGTTGCATTTGAAGCACGAAAAAAACTTTCGTAATTTGTAGTGCTTTGGTATAAAAAAAATTGCAAAAATGCTAATGAAATAAAAACTATTTAATCAGCATTAAAACCAGAGGAAACCATACTAAAACTGGAAAGCAAAATACAAAATTTAATGATCTGAACCCTGATCTGAAGACTTACAAAGACAAAAGGTGTGGTGAATTACGGGAAACAAAAATCGAAAGCTTAAGCTTGTAGGAACATGTAAATATTTAGTAAATTTTGCAATGTTGCAATAGTAACTGTGCGAACAGACATCCTTATTCTCTAAGGGCCTCATGATACACACCACAGTCCCGTCAGCCTGCGTGCGTTTAACATCTCCATTGAAGAAGGTGACAGTGACCGACTTGTCAACACCAATCTCTTTCTTAGTTCCGTTGCGGAATGTGATCACACGGCATCCGTTCAAAAAAAGACGTTCTACCTAAGAGAAAGTAGAACATTTTGAAAAAGGGTTGGAAGATGTGCTTAATACAAATTTCTAATTGCAAAAAATACCCTCCTTACTCTTCCATCTGGATAGTGAGTTTCTTCCTGTATTTTGTCTTTTCTGGCCTGGGATGCCCTTTGTGCATCATTGCAGTCAGTATGATGATAAAACAAACTTCCCTGTGAACAAAAGTGTCATTATGATACTATGATGCATTGCACATTTCATAATAGACACTGCGTCAGACTTTGTCATGACGTGACAAACACTCAGAAGAAAGGTACAAAAGCTGTCACTGCTTTGTTTTTTTTCTTTGGAGAGTGTGTGTAAGTGTGTGTCATTCCTTAAAGGGTTAATGAAAATTCTCTCAGTATTTACTCACCCTCATGTTGTTCCAAACCTCTATGTGTTTATTTGTTCTGCTGAACACAAAGGAAGATATTTGGAAGAATGTTTTAATCAAACAGATCTCATTCCCCATTGACTACCATGTATTTTTTCCTACTATGGTAGTCAATGGGGAATGAGATCTGTTTGATTAAAAAATTCTTCCAAATATCTTCCTTTGTGTTCAGCAGAACAAATAAACACATAGAGGTTTGGAACAACATGAGGGTGAGTAAATAGTGACAGAATTTTCATTTTTGGGTGAACTAACCCTTTTGATGTTGCCTGCATCAGGCGCAACTGTGCCTTTAAGAGAAAAGTAAATACCTTTCCGCCACTCATGCCAGTGTTCTGTGGACCGTCAGTGGAAAGTGCAGAATTCTTTCCTTTTGACAAACAAGATATAGCAAGTTGAACACATTAGGCTTAGATTCAGTGATGACAACTTGTATTTTTAGTACATAAGAGATGAGCAAGCAAACGTACGTAGGCTACTCAAAGAGTTGGCTGAGCATTCTGTTGTCCTGTTCGCTTTGGTAAGAGAGCATCCATTTGCCTGCATCAAAGAACAAAAACTAAGAATAACTAAAATTCAACAATTTTTTTGACAAACAGTACTGCACTAAATATCAGTATTTTTGTTCTGTTATCCATTAAAATATCTAAAAAGAAAAGGAAATTGATTTATTAATTTACATAAATCAAACAAATATTATGAGTTGTACTGTATGCTTCTGCTTGCATGTCACAATAACATGAATCATTGAATACATATATAATGTGCAAGTGATTCTGCATTATTTTACTGTACTCTTGATTTACTGAAAATTGAATAGCTCTTTTTGTTCATCAATTATGAACATGGCAAACAATTACAAAATAAAATCAGGATTTAACACTAAGACTGTATGAAATGGAGATGGGTATAGTGTAGATGCATTGCACAAGCATGAATTAGTTATAAAGAGCCGAGTCAATTATCTGACACTGGGCTTTGAGAGCCATCATGAATTATTTCTGAACAGATTAAAGGCCACTTGAGAACACATTACACACCTCAACGGCTTTATAGCAACTATGGGTCCTTACAACAAATGACTACAAATAAAAAAGGGAAATATTTACTTTAAAGTAAAAAAAAATATTTTCATAATTAATATTTCATACTAACATCGCTCTGTTGTGTCCTGGTGGTTTTGATAAAGGCTGGAGTTGCGCTCCTAACACAAGGGGTCTTCTGTGGTTCCTCTCTGCTTTTCTCAAACTGAAGCACAACATTTATGTTATTCATTGAGGCATACAGTATATAAATACAGATGTTTGCTTTTGTTCTGAGTAAAGACCATAACCTGCTGAGAAATATTGCCCTCCAGGTTTGAGATAACATTTTAAATATTTTTTTCAGAGCTTCTTCTAAGTAACTTTGCAACTACATTACATGTCAAACAGCAGTCATAAGAGTGTTAGACTGTCTGCTTAATATTTGCTAACACTTTAATTGATGGTCCGCATTCATTAGCATTCTATTGAATATAAGTAACTTTGCAGCTACTTGTCAACATACATAACAACATACTATATCTATATCTATCAGTATAACAGTATCTTTAAACCTGACAGTCTATTAGTGAAAGTTAGTTGACATGTAGTTACAAATTAATGAGTTAGGTGACATGTAGTTGCAAAGTTAATTATAGTTAGTAGAATATACTAAAAAAAAAAGTGTAATCAATCGTATGTTCATTCAAAAATACAATTTTCAATTTGCCCTGCTTTCCATTTAGAAAATTAAATTCCTTAGAGCAAAATTGCCAAATCTACCGAGGCACTTACTGTATAATAAAACAAAACTAGAGACTTGACATCTATATTATAATTTTAATAAATAAAGTTATATATTTCAATTGTTTTCCAATAAATAAAAATGGGAAAGTGTACAATATTGGGAAATATTGTATAAACCTCTTTAAATGTAGTTAGGTTTCAGACAGGGCAGGATTTGGCCTTTTATGTGTATAAAAATATTGTTCAAATCAAAATATTTAATCTGTGGGTCATTATTGAATATAAGGTTGGAATTTACTTTCACTGCGCTGTATGATCCAGCATGAGGAGCAGAGGAACCAGCGCTCTGGGGCAAACTCTTGTTCACATTAAACCTGCTGTGAAGCTCCTGGTTCTCTCGGATGAGGGCTTCCACGTGGCTCTGGAGGAGACTGTGTGCCTGTGACCAGTGCGACTCCCTCTCCATCAACTGCTGCTTCAGAGATGAGATCTGCTGTCTCAGATCCTACAGTAAATGCACAGGGATTTAAACATGAAGTACTTTCTGAATGCATATTGCATTTAAAACCATGTAAGGGTCCTAAAAAAACATTGTTCCATGAAGAACCATTGACATCGAACCTTTCCACTGCATGAAAGTCTTTATAGTGGAAAAAGTTCTATACAGAAAAAAAGAAACTACTTACTGAAAGGTTCTTTGGGGAACCCAAAATGATGGTTATATGAAATCACTGTGAAACCCCTCTTTTGTAACTTGCATTTTAATAGTGTATAAGAAGTAAAGTGGTGGTTTTTTACAAGATCACACTTTCCAAAGTTTCTTTTGGTTTAAAATGTCTTGTTTCTACCTGAGGTTCATGAAGTTCACTCGTAAGCCTGAAAGGTTTGCAGCCATCCTCTCCTTTGAAACCATGCTCTTCCATCTCAGTCCTAGTCAAATTCAGGAATATGTTTCAGGGTAAAGAGTTTCTCTTCAAAATACCCCCCCAAAAAATGGTAAAAGTCATAATCTTTTAACAAAACCTGATTGAAGTATATGGTTTCTCTTTCTCCATGCCATGTGTGACGTCTTCTGGAGTAACCTTGACTTTTGGAAATGTCTTTGTGAGAGTGTCAGTAACAGAAGGTGGTCTAAAATCACTGGGGTCCTTCTTTCTTCTGTTTTCTTGGAGCACTTAGCCATAGACCCCTCTAAGCTCTTGAGTTCAGAGTCACTGCTGAAGCTCGAACAACTAGACGTAGGAGTTGATGAATGTTCTTCATTGAATTGAATCTCACTCGGGGCATCACTAGCATAGTCTCCATCCGACAGATCCAGACTCTGATCTTTGTGATCCGTGTGCCTTGAAAGATAATGAGGAAACGGACTGTGAGGCTGAGAGTTGGGTCCGTCCTCACAAGTGCTGTCGTTAGATTCACTAAGAGCCAGTGACTCCATCACCTCATCCATCAAATGGACTTCTTTGGTATGTTCCCTTTGATGGTAGTTTTTCTCATGGATTTTGACAATGTGGTCATTCACTTTTTTAAAGCCAACACTCCTGCTTTGTGCCGGAGCAGATCCACTTGGCTTACTTCCATTTGTTCTACCATAATTCTTCACAACTCCTTCCCTGCGCTTGCTTTTAAGAGAGACTGCATTGATGGCAGTATTAGCAGTCAAAGCTTTGACTTTCCCTTTGTTGTTTGATAGATAATCATCAACTTGTAGAGCAATGGTCTTCTTCAAGCCAGGTTTTTGGTCACTGAGGTTTCCCACACCCTTCAGTGCAGGATTGCTCCCATTTGGTATCTCTTCAGTGGGTCGTACTGGCGGCTGACTGGGCTTCATGTTCATTATTTGTGAACTAACAGAGCATCTCCTCTTTAGACTTAGTGAACAGTCCTTAACCTTCGAAATTTTAGATGTTCCTTCTCCTTTACGAAGAAAATTCCTCTTCTCTGCTCCTTTGAGTTGTGTACTAGCCTGTAAAACAGAAAGGATAATGCTTAGAACACATTTAAAGTCAATTTTAACATTGAGCTCATTTTTTTGTACATTTGGAGTGCTGTCAGTACAGACAAAAACGACAAAAATCGGTGTTGCCTACACCGTGTTATCCTCTTTTTAAAATTCGCACCCTGTTGACTTCAATGGGGGCAAGTTAACCCTGCTTTTAGCCTCTTAACATCCTTGATTTGTCATTACAAGTGCACAGCCATGTGAGTGGGGTTATTAAGAGTGACCACGGTCAATCTGACTGCAGAAGATGTGAAAGATATTAATAAAAATTATGTTAATTCAGCCAGCTCACATACCTGTAGTTACTTCCTGTTTTCGAGTTTGCGCGCGCGAAAAAAAATGAGCTCAATGCTAAAATTGACCGGAGTTCTCCTTTAAACTGCAGAAGAGTTTAAGATTTTAAATGCTCATACCTCATTCTCATATTGGAGAACAGCCTGGTCTGTTTTTAGATGTTCTTCAACAAACTCTTCAAATGTTTTTTGCTCTTCTCTCAGTCCTGGTCGAATAGGCCTGTGTTTAAATGATATTTCTTTTTAAATTATACAGCTCTCATACTACACATATAGCAAAAGTCTTATATTAGACAGTCACCAAGCTGCATTTATTTGGTCAAAAACACAGTAAAAGCAACAATATTGTGAAATATTATTACAATTCAATATATTTTATAATGTGATTTATTCTTGTGATGCAATGCTGAATTTTCAGCATCATTACTCCAGTCTTCAGTGTCACATGATCCTTGAGAAATTATTCTAATATGTCGATTTGCTGCTCAATAAATATTTCTTATTATTATCAATGAAACCATGATATTTCGTTAGGAAAAATCTTCTCCCAAATTGTGAAACCAATTAGCCTCTTAAGTGGTCTGAATGGCTTATTGCTTTTAAAAAAAGACAAGCAATATAATGATAGATATCAATAAACAGCTAAATTAATCATAAAAAATATCAACCAAGTAATTAGCCTAATTGAGGCAGTTATATTAACCCCCCCCCCAAAAAAAAAAAAAAATAAATAAATAAAATATGTTAATGTGAGTTTATTTTATATATAATAAAACACTGTAAAAAAAAAAATCCATGATTGCATAATAATGCGTGCAGAGGGTTAATTTATAACTTTATATTTAATGTAGGTCAAGTGTGTGTTTCAGCATTGGACAACATTTCAAAAGGCTCATCCAGTCACAATTTTAGAGTGTTTATAAATGTATTTTTGCATCATATAATACCTTTCCTCTGGGTTTGGCGGGAGACCTTGCCTCAGTCCGAAAGGGCTAAGAGGACAGTCGTCTTGTGCAGGTTCTGGAGACTCTTCTTCAATAGCAAACAAGCATCTGAGCTCTGCTGACGGTACAACATCTGCAATGCAAATTGAGAATCTCATGTAATATTATGACTCAACTTCTTGGCATATAGCGTAATTCGACAATAAAAATCTAATGCAATTCACCTTTCCAACATTATGCAAGATATAAAGTCTTAGAAATGAACGTCTGCATTGTATTAGGGACCTAAAAGTCGGCTTGCTGTGCAAATATATAAGGCGTGGCAAATCTTTAAACAGTTCATGTCCTTATGCTATAAAAGGCAATACTTGCCCTTCAGCTATTTCTTCTTTCTTTCACATATCTGCTCAAGCTTGTCTGGACAAGCCACTAAATAGACCTATAATGAACAAGGTGTTTAGGACACAATATCAATAACCATCAAATTTTTTCATGTACATTTGATTTGTTATAACTTGCATGGTGAAGTCAACACACCCACTATTGTCCTGCCTAAATATGCTCAGCATGCCCAGACCGTGTCTTCAGCTGTTTTTTTTTTTTGAATGTTTGTTTGCTTTGTCCATTGTGTCAACCTTCCTGACACTTGATCTCTATCAATGCACGCTCACTGAATGCTCTAAAGATTTAAACTTCAGTTGTCTTCCAAGACTGCACTTTTTTTTTAGTCTTTTTCAAAGCAGTTCGTGACATCAGGCATTTAACTTCTCAACAGGTAGAGACTTGAACGCTCAGGCGGAGGCAGGGCTTTGCCTTTAAGTCAGAGGAGCTTTGAGAGCTCAGGCATTCAACATCTACACACATTAGGAAGCGGTTCAGAACTGTGAAAGATGGAGAATATAAGCGACATCAACTGTCAGGAGAACATCGACCAAAGCAGACCTCTGTATATTTTCTACTCTTCTGTGGTTGTGCTGGAGTTCATCTTGGGTCTCCTGCTGAACATTTCAGTTATCCATCTCTTCATCTTCAAGCTCAATTTCTGGAAATCGAAAACCATTGACATTTTCCTGTTCAATCTGGTCCTGGCTGACATTTTGTTGCTGATTGGATTGCCCGTAAAGGCGTATAACTTTCAGCAATGTAGTGAAAATAAGGTCGTGTGCAAAGTACAGCTCTTTCTGCAGTTTCTCAACCGAGGAGCCAGCATCGCTTTCCTGACGGTCATCTCCATTTATCGATATTTTAGCGTAGTCCATCCAGGGAAGAGGAAACGCCACATGATTTTGAAACGATCTCCTCAGATTTCTATATTTATCTGGGTGCTACTGGGAATTTTGACTATTCCGGCCATGTTGCAAAGTTTCATCAGGTGCAAAAGCAATGAAAGCGACGAGGAGTTCACCACTGTCGTTCTACTGAGGGAAGTTGTGTTTTTTACCCAGATTCTGATCCCCTTTTTGGTTCTCGTGTTCTGCTCAATACTGATTATCAAAAGACTCAATCAGAAGTCGGTGGGTGACAAGAACAAGCTCCGGAGAGCGATGTTCCTCGTCACTGCGGTGGTTCTCGTCTTTGCTGTCTGCTTCTTGCCTTATACCATTACAAGAGCGGTGCAGCTAAAGAATGGGCATGTAATGAAAGAGGAAAAAGTTCCTGTCGTCAAACTGTACGATGGGTTTGTTTGTCTCTCTTATCTGAACTGTCTGCTGGATCCAATCCTGTACTGCCTGAGCAGCAGTAAATTTAAGAAGCTATACATGTCGATGTATCTCCCCTTTCTGCTGGAGAAGGAACAACCCGAAAGTTCAGATGACACTGCGGATGAGTGAACCAATGGATTCTTGGAAAGACTGTTGAGGGGAATTTTTTTTGTAGTAAATTATTTGCAATTGTATTGTGTTTAATACATTTTGAATAGTTCACTTGACATCATGTCCAAGACTTAGCCTATTTATTTTTGAAAATGTATTTTTTTTTATCAGTCTTTGTATTTTTGTAAAAAAAAAAAATAATAATTAAGTAATGTATATTGCAAACAAATCTTAAGCACTGTTATCATTTTAAATGACCATTTTGCCTTATTCTAAATGGTTCTGCAGTGTGACAATTTTAAATTCGCAAATAGTCCTTGTGCTTTCTACTTATGTCCTCATATTATTTTACTATCTAACAATTAATCAGATATGAGATTATAAAAAGCTAATGACAAAACAGTTAGTCATATGCAATTTAAATATTTTTAAATGAAGTAGCATGTCACACTGAAGCATTTTTAACAGCTTTATCTCCTGTTTACACAACTTGTCTTGCACATATTGGACATTCTGATGTGGTGTATTTGTAAATGTGACTCATGATCTGTAGTCACAGACAGTTGTCTGTTTTTTCTTTAACTGGAAAGTTATGCTTCTAGAGACTTCTCTGTCAGGCACAGAGGAGGAAGAAATGTCAAAGTTTTACTTGCATTATATGTTACAATAATTTTTATTTTATTTTTTTGCATGCATTAAAATTGTTTTGATTATTGATATGTAGTGAATATAGTATCTCAAACTGAGAACAGTATTGTAAGATAAACTTCTCTGATAAGGACTTCTCCATACCATTGGTGTTATTACTTGCCAGCGGAGCTTCTGATTTATTCTCAACCTGGCCAGAATATGAAGGTTTGGTTGAGCTTTCCTTGAAGGGATCTAAATTCCCAGAAGTGTTGTTGAGATCAGCTTCTGAAGTGCTCGGAGGTGTCTGGGCTTGCCAGTGCGCTAAGAATGTGGGAGATAAAATCAGCCCTGAAAGAGAAAGGAAGGCTCTGAAATGGTCAACTGATACTAATAAAAGGTTGTAATGCCAATGCCACAGGTCTAGTAACATATGTTATTTGCATTACACATAATTTGAAAACTAATGAAGTAGAACTACTTAAGTACTAAAATGCTGTATCTGTACTCTACTAGAGTATTGTTTTTTTCTCATAATTCTACTTTTACTTCAGTAGATATTTTCGATGAATTTAATACGTTTACTTCGATATTTTTTAATGTTCTGCTAGTTACTCGTTACCATTCTAAAAATTTTACGAATCATTCGTTGCAAGTTGGCTTTCGTGCTGCCTAAATCACACGCCAGTTATAGGGTAATGGAATTGATTGACACAAACATTGACAACTAATGCAGGGGTTGTCCTGCAATGACATTTTTTGGCGGCCGCCAAAGCAAATTTGTATCCCGCCAAAGCGCCTTATTTGATTGCTAGTTCAAACTCTTGACTGCTTTCTTTAATAATTGCATGACACAGTCTTGTACTTTTACTTTTAGTACTTAAGTGCTTTTAGTACTTGCAATACTTAAGTACAAAAAATGTTGAATACTTTAGTACTTCTACTTAAGTGTGGTGCTTAAAGAGCACTTCAACTTCTACTCAAGTCACTTTATTGATAGAGCACTTGGACTTTTACTCAAGTCCGGGTTTCTAGTACTTCATACATCTCTGAATTTCAGAAATGAAAACCTAAAGATTGAAGATACTTTCACAAAGTATCATAAACCATCATAAACAACTGTTATATGCATGAGGGGTTCTCCAGTCATACTGTACCTGGACTGATGAGAGAGAGCAGTGTGTTCTGTTCCTGCAAAACTCTCTGCAACTGCTTCACCTGCCGCTGAAGGAGAAGCTCATTTTGCCCTGGATTCTGTTCAGATAGAGATATAAAAATATAAATCTATACTAAGATTCAAAACGTAAATGTTCTACTCTATAATCTGCATCAAGCAAGAGTAGTAAGTGTTGCAACAAAACTATTCCACCACTCTTCTTAAAAAAGTACATAATTATTAAAATCAAACATTGACGGAGAAGAATTTGTACTTTTAGGTTTTATTAATTTTACACATAATCACTGTGAAATAAAAATTCCAAAAGACAATTCCTATTTTTAATGAAACATTTATTATAATTGATTTATTCATGCCTATCACTTTTTATTTTTTCATTTTATATTTTAAGTAATGTGCCCTCATAATCATTAATCAAAAAAAAAAAAGCGGCAACATCTCTTCTACTGATGTGAGGGCGGGACAGCCTGTCACTCACATGAGTTCCACCAATAGCAAACCACAAACATCCAACCATCCAATCAATTCCCCATAGAGAAAATCAGGTCCCGTTCTACATTTATTCTTGTTTGAGAACCCAAAAAGACTAAATTCCTTCAAGATTTTCTAATGGGTTTTTCAATTTGAGTGAAATGAGGTCTGTGGTAAACAACTTGAATAGCTCTACAACGTAAACCCACATTCAGCATTCATCAGGTCCACTAACTCATTATTAAACAATAGAAATTAATAAAAGTGTAAATACCAAAAGAGACTAACCTCCTGAGGGACTTTTTTAGACATTTTATGTTGGGCAGGTTGGCAGGCGTCTCTGCATATTTCAGACCTCCGCTGTTCCTCAAACCCCTCCTGTCTCACCGACTTCGATGGAAAACTGTGGTCAGATTCACTCATTGGAGGTTGTTGGCAGATCGACAGGTTTTCTTGGTGATGCTGGACAACAGAGCCGACAGATTGAGACCCCAAACTGTCTGTCTTCGGGCTTAAACTTGTTTCAACCACAGTTCGGTTTTGGGGTATTTCTGCAGACATTGCCCTCAAATTTGACTCTGCAACTTTGGGGAAAGATGTTTGATCATTGTTAAGAAATCAATACAGCATTAGTTTTGGAAAAAACAAATGAAGCAAACCTTGAACTTAAAATGTCATGCCTTGAACAACTCCATGTACATTGTAAACACACAACTGAAACACATAATCTGTGCAATTTAACGTCGACAAAACTACAACTTACCTTGATCAATTCTTTAATCTGGTTAAAGCAATGAGCATGTGCAGACTTGTGTGGCCATGCACACCCTATCAGACAGTTTCAACTGTACTACAGTAGTTATAGTAACTGTAAACAGTGGACGTTGATACCAGTTCAAAATGACAAACCATGACGGCTTTCTACAATTTTGCTGAATGGGGTAGACTGAGGAAAACAAGCTAAAAATCGAGTCTATTTTTCTGAGACTGCATTTTTTTTTTTTTCGCCCATTACATTATTTTTTGCCTTGCTGGCTTATTTTGCTGTTATTCCCTCTATTTTCCCTTCAATTCAAATCTTGATTACACTAGTATTTTTCTCATGGTTGCTTGGCTCAACGTTCAAAATTGCAAAATTAGGCTGTTCTGTTTGTGTATTGAGTAGGATGGCTCCTAGTCTCTCAGTTTATAATTAACTTATTGATTTGTGACACTGATGAGAAGATTTTTTTTGAGGATTGAATTGATATGCATTTAATATTGAAATTAAATGCGTTATTTTGCCAGGTCTTAAGAAACAATTTTATAGTTTCTTTAATTGATTGCTTTATATTTGATGACTTTCTCTGCTTATCCTTTCTTTTTTACTTTAGTTTTATAGTTTTCTTTACTCACTAAAATAGTAAAGTACCAAACCAATATGAAAAAGTCAAGCTCTGATAAATCATGTGACCAGAAACCCAGTAATGTTGGGTTTAAACGGACTGATCGACAAACACCATTTGACCCGGTCCATGTCCTTGTCAGGACAATGATTGACTGATGTGTGACGGCCCTATGATGTTTGTTGTACTGACATGCTTATAAGATTGAAAACCTCTCAAAGTCCCTGCTTGTCAATGCTCCAACATGAAGGTTCACAAAGTTGTTCTTTTCCTTAGTCTATTCCTTTTTACAGGTAAGCCAACAGATATTTATTCATAGCGCCTTAATTATTAGGCTATTTCTGCGATAAAATGAACTGAGTAAAACCAAAACTAATAGCATTAATTTATCTGTACATCATTAACGACTCATGTTACCCTCAGATTTCCAAAGAGCCCAGACCGAAAGCACAGGTAAGTAAATCTGGGCAAAATGTGCAAATGTGTTCTTTCAATTCATGTTTTGATACATAGTTGATCAAGTTTCAGATCTTTATATTTTAGAAAAAGTCTGCAGTATAGTTGGTAAGGGCTTACATGGGCTCTTGTTTAGGATAGTTTTGCTTTGTTGGTTTCATTGAATCTAGATAGCACAGTCCACAGAACCTATTCATTTTACTTCATAAACTTAATTATGTGTTTGTGATTAGAGGCTAAACTTTATCTTTTTGCCCCCCTTTTTTACATTCTACAGATGTTCTGGAAGCGTATATTAAAACAGACGGGGCCTGGATAGTGAAATTGCCTAAAGGTCAATACACTGTGAAAACAGTGGAAGAATGTGCCTCCAAGTGCGATAAAGAGACTTCCTTTACATGCAGGTGCAAGTCAGATCATAACTATAACTCTCAAAACATAAATATATTGACTGATCTGAAGATAATGAGCAATGACACATGTTTTGTTCTGCTCTAATGCTGCTTTCCAGGTCCTTTTTGTACATCGAAAAAGATCAGGATTGTGTAACATTACCTGGAAACTCAAAAACTGATCAGATACTGCGAAGAATGAGTGCTGTTCTCTATGAGAAAAAGGGTATGATTTATTTTATCACTTTACAGGTTTGAAAGTTTAATAGCTGATGATGTCATGAATTATCTTCAGCATGCATTACTCTTTTTTAAGTACATTATGAATTATATTTATAACCTGTTACGCTTTTTCTTGTTGTCGTTTTTCAAAAGTCTACTCGAGTTAATATTTAATCTAGACTTGTCAAAGTGTAGTTTGTTCTGTCAGTAAACAAAGTAAAGACGATTATCTGAAAATCTATCGTCCAATGAGGGATTTCTTCTGCAAATGCAATGAGAAATGTTTCAGTTTTGGATCGCTCAAATTAAATATACCTGATGATGTTGTCTTAACTTTAGGTCATGTAGTGAATAGTATTAACATTAAAAAGTATAAGTATTATCATTAAAATCAATTTTTTTTTAAATTGTCCCAAATTGCATAAGACCATTAATGTAGAAAATGATTGACACAACATAGGTTGATAATAAAAATAGACCATTGTTTAAATGCATATAACCAGCAGTGTAAAAGTGTAAATACAACTTGCTGCCTTAAATTTTTAAGTGCAATCAACTTTGCTGTTTAAGTCACTTCAACTTCAATTACATTGAAATGACTTATAAAATGAGTTGAATTTTGTATAAACTTTAAAAAAAAGTAACAATTAGTTAAAGCAATGTAAAAACATAGTTGTCACAACGTATTGATCATATAACTTTTTTACAGTGTGGCTATCGCATGAAACAAACACTGGGCCAAAATAGTGTAGAAGAGCTTGTTTCACCATATACGTTGACATCAGTAGATTTTGCCCTACCTTTAATCTAAAAAGCCAGTGTTTTCTACCATCTTAACTAAAGCACTTATTTTGTCACATTCCACACTGTAAAAATATATTGTTGGTTTAACTTAAAAAATGAAGTAACCTGGTTGCCTTAAAAAAAGTTCATTGAAATGTAAAAATTGAGTTAACACAATGAAGGAGATTGATTCATCAATCATCAGAAACTCAAAATATTATGTTATCTGAACTACATAAATTATTTAAGTTGATTTGACAAAAGAAAAAAGGTTGTGATTACAAATCATGATTTTTTTTTTACAGTGTATTAGCATTTACCATATTTCCCTTATGTCAGAAAAGACATGAGACCGATTTTTGTATCACAAACATACCTTGTGAGAACCACTCCACTTGTGGGCCATAAGAATGTACAGTAATTACCAATTGGGAAATTAATACATCATCAGTACTTTATCAACATCAAATGAGTTTAATAGCATCAAATTAATTTGTTTTCAAGTACGTTGTAATGAGTGCATTGAATTTCTTCTACAGAGTACTTACTGGAATGCATAAGTGGCATTGGTATGGACTACAGAGGGACAAAATCCAAGACAAAATCAGGAAAACCATGTCAGCGATGGGAGGGAACTTTCCCCCATGTGCCAAAGTACGTCTTAATTGGAATTTTCCATGGTTATGCTGTAAAAGAGAAAACAGCTTTAGGAAATACAGAAACTACTGTGGTTAAGTAAGCCAATTAACCTCAATAGTAACTTTCTACAGTATAACGCCAAGGACACATCCAAAAGCAGACTTGGAATCAAACTTTTGTCGAAACCCGGATGGAGACAAGGGGGGTCCTTGGTGCTACACTACAGACCCACAGAAACGATGGGAGAACTGCGATATCCAAGACTGCACAGGTACATTAAGCAAACAAACAAACAGCTAAATCTTGTGGGCTAACAAACTGATGTGTCAATCTCATGCAAAAGTTAACCTTATTATGAAGTGCACTTGAGGTGAACACTCTGAAGAGAGCAGGGCATTAGCTATGGCACTACCACTTTATCCTTTATGCATATTCTAAACATTCTTAAATCCATATTTATTAACTTGTATACTGTGGCTTTGTGCAGCGTTTGACAAAACTGAATTCAAATCACTGGGAACATCACAACAATGATAAATTAGCCTAGGTGTTAACATAAATCACGAAGATGTGCCACCCAGAATCATGTATTCATAAAATAGAAGATTAGTTGCTTGAGATGTCCGAGCACATTTCACAAATGGCCTTATGGAAAAGCCTTTCATGAAGGGATTCAGTTACCCACTTTCATTTGGAATGAGTGCAAAAAAAGTTTGGAATTTGTCCCTTGAATCTGCTCTTTAACATCTCCAGAGGAATGTATACAGTGCAGTGGAGAAAACTACAGAGGCAAGATCTCCACAACTGCGAGTGGATTTCCCTGCCAACGTTGGGACTCGCAAAAACCCCATAACCATGGTTACATCCCTTCAGCGTGAGACATTATAATTTATAGCACAAATGAGATATGGTCTATTTTGTGCATATTTTGACTATAGTCTGTCTTTTGAAGTCTTCCTGATAAGTACTTGGAAGAGAACTATTGCAGGAACCCCGATGGAGAGCCAAGGCCCTGGTGCTTTACAACCAGTCCATCCAAACGTTGGGAAGCCTGCTCCATTCCACGTTGTGGTAAGCAATGGTCTTGTCAATCTGTAACACAAAGTTGTGCTTCAAATGATTAGTTCATCATTAACTGGTCACCGTTTTCTTGTAGCGACTGAACCACCCACAATTGTACCAGAGCTTACCTGTGCAAGTGGAGAAGGTAGCTCCTACAGGGGCACCATTGCAGTGACAGTCTCAGGAAAAACTTGCCAGGACTGGGCTTCCCAAAGTCCCCAAAAGCATTCCAGAACTCCAGAGAACTACCCATGCAAGTAAGAGACATTCAGGTTTTGTTTCAATTCCCAAAGGTGTCAAATCCTACATGTGGAGGACCACATTTGTGTTGAGCAGCTAATCAAAGTCTTCAAGACTACTTGAAAATTACAGGCAAGTGTTTAACCAGGGTTGGAACTAAACTCAGGACAAGACCTTTTCCAGAGATCCAACCCCATTTAGCACACATGAAAGGTCTTCAGGATTAGAAACTTCCAGGCAAAAGTTAAATTCCACATGCCAGGGCCCTCCAGGAGCAGGATTTGACACAGTTGTACTAGAAGAACTAAGTAGACAGACTCATTCAAAGTCTGAACTATTCTGTAGGGAAAAGCTGTGAAATTTTACTTGCCCAAGTATCCCAAACACGTAAAGAATAGTGACTGCACAAGTTTGTTCCCATCCCAGAGGCCTCGATGGAAACTACTGCAGAAACCCTGATAATGAAAGAAGTCCATGGTGTTACACCACAGATCCAGAGACCCGCTGGGAGTACTGCAGTGTGCCAAGTTGTGGAGATCAACCTAGACCTGGTCGGTTTTGAAGGAGCCATTACAAACTGTCCTTTCTTTGTATGTTACTTCATATGCCCCTAGAACTGGTGAAAGATTATAACGTAAATATTTCATTCCCAGAGGAGCCGGTGATCCCTGAGGGTGAAGCATGTTATGAAGGTGATGGAACCTCCTACCGTGGTGCCATGTCAGAGACCATCAGTGGGAAGAAATGCCAGTTCTGGACATCCATGGAACCTCATCGACATTCCAAAACACCTCAGACGTTCCCTACAGCGTAAGACACTACACTGAACTACATCTTGAACTGTAGCCACATTTGACTCCACACTGATTTCCCCTCTGATTTCACCCATCATGCAGAGATCTGAGGAGGAACCTGTGCAGGAATCCAGATGGTGACCGAGCCCCTTGGTGCTACACCACAGATCCCACAGTAAGGTGGGAGTATTGCAACATCGAGCGGTGTGAAAACAAGCCCAGCTCACGGGAGCCTCCTACCAATCCATCACAGGCTGCAGCTTCTCCATCTATTTCTCCATCTACTTCTCTGGAAATAGGTTCATCCACCTACAAGCCAACAGATTAGCTTAAATGTCAGGGAGGAAGTGAGTTACCATGTGCTTTGTTTCTTTTCACAAGATTGTAAGGTTGGTAACGGAGCAAGTTACCGGGGTCCCACATCCACTACTATTATGGGAGTGACCTGCCAAGCATGGAGTTCTATGACCCCCCATCAGCATGCCAGTTTTACCCCTGAAACGCATCCAGACAAGGGTCTAGAGTCAAATGTAGGTCTATGTAGAAATTCAAGCATTTTTTTCAAGGCAATTCTGGACATTTAAACACATTTTTTTACTTGATTACACAATTAGCAATGCAGAAACCCAGACAGTGATGTGAACGGACCTTGGTGCTATACAACAGATAGAAGTAAGAAGTGGGATTACTGTCAGATCCCAGACTGTGGTAAGTGTTCTTAATATTCCTCTTGGAAATGCTCGACTCCAATGGCAAGAATTGTTGTTTTCCAAGCGATCAAATATCCTTGCTATGTAAGATGCATTACATGCATATTCCTTTCTAATCAGATGGCCTGAAATGCGGACAACCAGCAACAAAACCCAAGCGGTGCTTTGGGCGGATCGTTGGGGGATGTATTTCTAAACCCCACTCCTGGCCTTGGCAGATCAGTCTTCGGACCAGGTATACCAACAAGCCACCCTCCTCTGCACTCATTGATAAATTGTAGTTATTAACTGTCATTTTCTGTCATGCCAGAGGGAAAATTCATTTTTGTGGTGGAACACTAATTGATGCTCAATGGGTTCTAACTGCAGCTCACTGCCTAGAGAGGTGAGTGACTTACTTTTTTATTGTTTGAGGAGACAAAAATGCAAATAAAGGGTTGAAAGTGTTGCCAATGTTTAGAAATAGACCAGTACAGTGGTTCTCCCTCTACTACTGGGGATTCACAACACATGAAATGGAGTTGACAACCATGTACTCCACTAGCATATAGATGACCTCAAAGTCACAAAGAGACATGGATGAAAACCCAAACAACTCTTTGATGGGGTTATGGTTAAATGTGTACCTACCATTGTGCAGGTCTGAGAGTCCATCTGCCTACAAGATCTTCCTTGGAGTCCACACAGAACGTGCAAATGAACCATCCAAACAGGAGCGAGATGTTTCGAAGATTATTAAGGGGCCAGCTGGAACTGACATCGCTCTTCTCAAGTTGGACAGGTTAGACTAGAGTATTCTGTGTGCAACTGTTGCCATTGCAATTGAAACAACACTCTGAATCTGGTGAAGTGTTTAATGTTTCATTTGTTTACACTTTTTCGAATATCCCAGTTTTATATACAGATAAAAGCATGAGTAAGTGATTCAACAGTTGATTCCCCAACACATGAGTTTTAGATGGGATTGTCTGCACATTGCAATAATGGCAGATGGAATGTTGAGGAATCCTTATTGAAAAAAGTCACTACCTTTGCAGTTTCATTTGGTTACACGAGTGGCACAATCCTTCTCGTTTAGCTGGGATCAGTAGTTTTTGAAAATCATTTTTTCGGACTGACTACCAAAACACACTTGTAACCAATCAGCAGTAAGGAGTGGGTCTACTAATGATGGGGAGGAGAGAGCGCTCAGTGCTCA
Organism: Pimephales promelas; assembly: GCF_016745375.1. Next base: position 5,808,642 of record NW_024121432.1, read on the forward strand.
CAGCACATTTAGCCAAACGACTACAGAAAGAGAGATGGCAGATAAAAAACAAAAGAGGAAAATGCCTACGGAACTTAACATGAAAAAGAAGGCTTAAGATCAGGAAAGAGGTAGAACTCGTGTTAATATCTGAGAGGCTTACCAGTGCTCGAGAGAACTCAAGGAGTGGTAAGGCCTAACAACGCCGAGTTTGCTTTATTTCTTCTCGATAGGCGAGTAACATTGTTTAGCTTTGTTTCACAACACTAACATGCTCGTGTGTTCGATGAATCGTTGTTCGATTCATCCCAAGACGTCATATACTGACATTTCGTCCACATCCAACGCACATGGCACCCTAATATGAGACGCAGATATATATGGGCCAGAAGGCGCCTCCTAGTGGTGTAACCCTAACCTTACCCCAGACCTAAACCTACCCATAACCGAACAAAGCTCTGTGCGTGTTATATTGACGCTAAAGGGTGCCATGTGCATTGGATTTAGACGAAATTTCAAAAGCGTCATATGACGCCCTAGGATGAGAATGCGTTAAAATGACAATGGCTCGTTTACACCTCCTCCACTGTCTGTTTATAGCATCGGCTCCAAAAGTGCGTCTGAAAAGTAAGACAAAATACTCCTAAGGTTTGGTTCCTAATTTAGTGGTTGATATAACCCCCTCTTTTTATAGTTGTAATACATTCGTTACTATTACTATCATGCTCGTGCTATCGAGTTGATCATGATAACTTTGTTGGAGTTGAGCGTTGTGAAATGGAGCTGAACCACTGACGCGTTAAAACATACGTTACTACCAAAACACATTCGACATTGGTTATTTCAAATATCAACATTGGCCAAAAGTGTTTCCAAAAACTGATCCAACCTTTTAGTGTTAATTTATCTCCCTGTTGTGCTAAATGCAGTTCCAGCTTTTGAAACTGAAAATTTTATTTATATTGACATTACGAAGGAAAACTAATTTTGTCTGATTTTAGGCCTGCATTAATAAATGATAAGGTATTGCCCGCGTGCCTACCAGACAAGGACTACATTGTACCAAGCAATACTGAATGCTATGTAACAGGCTGGGGGGAGACACAGGGTAAGTCTGAAAAAAAATATTTATACTCTTTTACTTGATAATAAACATGATTGATTATTGATTAAAGATTTCACAGTGTTCACAGCTACAAGATCTTTTGTTTCCTAGGAACCGGTGGAGAAGGTTTCCTGAAAGAAACCGGCTTCCCTGTAATTGAGAACAAAGTCTGCAACCGTGCATCTTTTTTGAATGGCCGCGTGAAGGAGCATGAGATGTGTGCAGGAAACATAGAAGGTGGAACTGACAGTTGTCAGGTAAGGGAGCGTTCACTATTTAGGTTCAGTCACCTCACTGGCTCTGATTTGAACCCTAGTAAGCTTAGCAATAATTAAAGCTGTGTCTCACTAGTATACACTATACACTTACAGTATACACTATGTACTTATGCACTATGTACTCATCCGTGTAGTGTAGAAATTTTATAAGGTTATTTTGTCATTTAACATTGGAGTCTGATCCCCCACCCCGTCCATTACATAATTAAAGTTGCAACAGTTGAGTGCATTCCACACTTAGTTTCTTTCCATTCATTTAGCAAACAAACGCCATCACACGCCTGTAGGTGATGGGTGCGTAGGAAAGGAAGACCTTGCAAGACTTGTAAATAATAGCAGCAATGTTTTGGTCTTTCGACCTTCATCAGGCATCTGATGGCATGCCTGATGAAGGTCGTAAGACCGTAACGTTGCCGCTAAATTAAAGTTTTATTTGCAAGGACTGATAGGCTACTACACTTTATCTACATAATAAAGACATCAAACTTAAAACTTTACTCTTAAAGGGATAGTTCACTTTGAAACTAATTTTTGATATGTTTTAGCTTACCTCAAGGGCATCCAAGATGTAGGTGTCTTTGTTTCCACAGTATTTTCAATTTTGATATTTTTCGGTCAAACCGTTCTTGTCTGTCAGTCATATAATGCAGGTTTAGGGGGTCCTCCCTCGGTTCACCTCAGAGAGCATGCAGAGAGAAGTCAAAATTAAACACGATTTAATGACTCGTAAATGTAAGTACACATTGATGGCCTAAGACACGAAACGAGCGGTTTGTGTGAGAAAACGAACAGTATTTATATCGTTTTTACCTCGTGTAACCACAGCCATGTCCAACTAATCTGAGAGCGCAGGCGCTCGTTTCGTGTCTAAGGCCATCAATGTGTACTTACATTTATGAATCATTAAATCGTGTTTAATTTGGACTTCTATGTGCATGCTCTTTGAGGTGGACCCCATATACCTCCATTATATGACTGACAGACAACAACGGTTTGACCGAAAAATATCAAAAATACTGTCGAAACAAAGACATTTACATCTTGGATGCCCTTGAGGTAATCTAAAACATCAAAAAAATGTATTTCAAAGTGAACTATCCATTTAATTGAAAGTAGAAATATGCATTTTTGTGTGAAGCTGTATTGAAACAAATAAATAAATAATAAAAAATATATAATAAATAATAATAAATAAATATGAATTGTGCATTTAAATGAATAGTTCACCCTAAAATTCTATGTTTTACTACAGGCTAATCATTAACTCTTATTTCCCAATCTTTAATAACTTTCTTTCACAGGTGAGATTTGAGATCTACATCAAAGGTAAAGATTTGAAGTGAATAACAGCTTTAATTGTGACGTGTTCCTCACACTTATACAGGGTGACAGCGGAGGGCCTCTTGTCTGCTACGCACAGAACCGCTTCGTCCTTCAGGGAGTGACATCGTGGGGTCTTGGCTGTGCTAATGCTATGAAACCTGGAGTGTATACTCGCGTCTCCAAGTTTGTCAGCTGGATAGAACGCAGTATGAAAGAAAACTGAGAATTAATCGAATGATGTGCAGCGGAATTTAAGTTAACAACGGATGGTAAAATAATGAAATAATAATTGTATTGATGCATAAGCCGTTTTAAAGGTTAAGTAACTGACCCTGTTCAGATGTTCAGTTTTACAAAACTGTCAAGCCCACTTTCAGTCTGTACGGTTATATGCACATGTTTATTTACAGAACTCTTCAAACAACCAAAAATGTGAATCAGAAAAAATTGTTTTCCAGCATTAAAGTGATGGTAAACATCTTTGGAGAAAGTCTCTTTAATTGTGCTCCACAATACAAACAGTTTTGCTGTTACAGTAACAATGCTCTAAAATGTCCAAACCCTAGTAAGTGACATAAAAAATAAGTACAATTTACTATTATCATGAATAATTTAAGAAAAAAAAATATATACACAGATATTTTTATTGGGAGTTATTTAACCTTTTTTTTTTAAATAAACATCTTTGTCAAAACTTGCATTTAAAGAAATGTAAAATTAAAACAATAACTATAGCTATTTATAAATACAGTAACTACAGTCAATGATGAATAATTAGTTTGGGAACAATAATTAGATAGCTGCGTAAAATCATTGGTCCTTTGATTAGATTGCAACATATTTTATAACTTTCTCAGCTTGATTACTAAATCAAATTCATATTTTAATAGTTTGTTAACTTTTGGAATGACAAAACTTGTTGATTAACGAGAAAATGGTTTTCAGTTTATATAATTTAGATTAAATCCTCAAAGGAGAAGGGATAAGCAGCATCACAGTCAAGTTAAGGAGGTTGCAGTGTTCAGACTGCTGTAACTTCTTTGTTCGATGTCAGATCAGAGGGCAGCAAATTCTCTAGCTGTTGACCTTTCAGATGGTTTTCTTTGTTTCTGCACGTACAGTTCACATTTGTGAAGAAAGGCTCAAATGCTACCATGGTGAATATGTGCAGGGAGTAAAACCTCACCTCTTTGGACATTCAATGTCATCAATGGTTTCTGGAAGAGGCACACCTTTGGTTTCAGGTAACAGAAGAACCAGTCCACCAGCCACAAACGCAAGAGCACCTGTGAGAGTGAACATTGACTTCACCAACCTCACACTGGAGCTAGAACATGCTCAACATCACATACTATGGCCAGGGGTGTCATGCATTTATTGTGAGGGGGGAACCAGTGAAAGTCATGCTAAGATATGACCAATGGAATACCCTTTTAATAGTAGCTGTCAATACAAATACTAGAGTTATAGTTTCTGTGTAGCATTCCAACGGGACCTGGGTTCAACACCTCATTGGCTTTGTAATAAACAAAACATTTGATTGGAACATCCAATGAGGAAATGTTGGTCCAAGATGGTCAAAGTTTGTCTAAACCTACCAGCCCCTGTTTGTAGATGCTGTAAGTACACCGTGCAGTAGGCAAACATAAATTATAAATAAGGTGTATATCTATACATTATTATATAATTTATTTTGGATATTTTTTTAAAGTAAAATTTAATTTTATATACTATATACATTAACCCAAAGGATTATTAGGAACACCATACTAATACTGTGTTTGACCCCCTTTCGCCTTCAGAACTGCCTTAATTCTGATTCAACAACCATTCTTTAGAAATGTTGGCCCATATTGATAGGATAGCATCATGCACATCCAGGGCACGAAGCTCCCGTTTCAATTGGGCATTTAAACGATGCCCAATTGGCACCAGTGTTGGGAGTAACGCATTACAAAAGTAATACATTACAGTAACATATTACTTTTTGCTGTAAGGCATTATTAATCAATTTTCAGTAATATTTTACTCGTTACATGTTCAGTGAGGCTTGTATTACAGTTGTATTACAGTGTATTGTCTGCTTTTACTTCTTAAAGGCAACAGACTATGTGAAAGTTTTAAAGCAGTCTTTTAGTGCCAGTTCAGAGCGGTCGCGTCTGTAACATTGTTTTTTCCTCATAAATGCGAACACGAAAACTAAAATAAAATGAATATTTTAAGTTCTATGGAGACTGGAGAGCCAACCCTTCCTCATCCGATTTGCGCAGTGTAATTAACAGAATTACAAAAAATATATTTTGCCTCCTATTTTTTTGTCACGCATGAATGTGTGTCTTTTCCCTAATATTAAAAATAAAACATAGACTGATATTTGTCTAATGTCTGGAGTCCTTTAAGGAAGTAGCCTATATACGTTTCAATACATGAATTTTCTGAGAATTTTTATTTCAAGTTTTGACTGCAAATGTCATGTCCATAATGATGGACTTCAATTTTAAATAATTTATCCTCAACTAGTTTTGTGGTGTAGGTCTACGTATTTTATAAAGTTAACTTCAAATAATACTAATAGCCTAATTTAAAGATACGGCAGCATTGGATCTGGACGGTAAGGAGAATAACGCTGGAGTTGGAAGAGGTGTGTCGTGATTCTGTAGGTTCGTGGATCTGAGTCGTGTGGCGAATCGCGATTTCGGTTTCATATTGCATATCGTTACAGCCCAAAAGTTAAGTTCTACTTAGTTATTTTGGTGAAAGTAACTCAAAAGTAATACATGAGTAATGTAACGCATTACAATTCTGGGACAGTAATATTGTAAGGTAATGAATTACTTTTAAATAACAGTAACAAGTTATACCTAATGTATTACAGTTTGGCAGTAACTTGCACAACACTGATTGGCACTAAGGGGCCTAAAGTGAGCCAAGAAAACATCCCCAACACCATTACACCACCACCACCAGCCTACACAGTTGGGTATCGAGAATCGAGTATCGATTGGAACCGGGACTAACTTTTAGTTTTTCCCGGAATCGTTTAAAAGTTAAAATTTCGATTCCTAGTTTTGATATTCACAGTCCGCCGAGCAGAAGAAGAAACCGCTGAACAACACCAACGAAGAAGCGTCTACCGGAAGCGTTGGCATAACCGCGCGAGTCGAACATGAGTAGCTTACGTCGGCGGTCCAAACTGTGTCTTCACTTTTTTAAAAATAACGAAATCTCGGCAAAATGCAAAATTTGTGACAAAAGGAGTATTTCCTTCAGAAAGACCGTTGGTTAGCAAGGTTAGCTAAAGTTTTTTGTCCCTGCCTCTTAAAAGAATCGGAATCGAGAATCGTTAGGAACCGGAATCAAAACAAGGAATCAGAATCAGAATCGTTCAAATTCAAACGATACCCAATCCTAGTGGTAACAAGGCATGATGCATCCATGTTCTCATTCTGTTTATGCCAAATTCTGACTCTACCATCTGAATGTCTCAACAGAAATAGAGACTCATCAGACCAGGCAATATTGGGACCTCACCCCTAAATGCATTGAAGCAACTGTCATGTGATTGGTTGATTGGATAATTGTATTAATGAGAAATTGAACAGGTGTTCCTAATAATCCTTTAGGTGAGTGTATACACACACAATCACACACACACAAATAGTTTGTTTTGTTAACGCCCAATTATTATTAATTTTTGTAGGTCTGTTAAAAGCCTGCAATTGACTGCTGCCTTTGAAGGGAGAGTTAAACCAAAAATGTTCAAGCTGTCCTTCTCAAGTTGTTATAATCCCGTTGAACACACAAAAAAAGACATTGTGAAGAATGCCGGTAACCAAACAGTTTCTGGTCCCCATGGGCTATATGCACGCATAAGTTCCGCATTTGACGCAAGGATGCTCGTCCATTTCTGGTTGTGGAGATTAAAGCGGAGGAAAACCGAGGAAAACAGGATTATGGCAGAGTCTTCAAAATTTACCGTCCTCCCGTCTTTGAAACGAAACGTAAATACATTTAGATGTAATTTTATATATAGTTATGTTTATTTAATATAATTTTAAAAAGAAGCATAAACACAACGAGGGGTGTCTGTTTTATCTGTTTTTGTGACTAACGTTTTTATTAGTATAACCATGGAGTATAAAATTTCAATATAAATTCTCGGTTTTGCATTGGACTCTACGATCGGCGGAAGTTATCGAGCATCCTTACACCTTCACCGGAAATACCGACGTGCATAGAGCCCATTGACTTCCAACTAGGGTGACCATATTTTAATTACCAAAAACCAGGACACTCAGCCTGGCAAACAGATGGGCCTACTCAAATGATACTCAGTTTACTCAAAGATATCTTATTAATTTCAATACATTTAAAGTAAAACAGGACATGTCCTGGGAAAACAGGACAGTTGGTCACCCTACCCTACTTCCAACGTATTTTTTTTTTCCACACTATGGAAATCAATGGGGACCAGGAACTCTTTGGTTACCAACATTCTTCAAAATGTCATACATGTTTTAAACAACTTGAGGGGGAGTAAATGGTGACAACATTTTCATTTTTGGGTGAACTGTCTCTTTAACGTCTCCCCTCAATAGTTTCTACTGAAGTGTTTGGGACGGTGTGTGTTCTTGTGGTGCTATAAGCCATTCAGGAAGTAATTTCCAGCATCTTGTAGCATCGGTGCTATACCGAACAACACAGACAACTCAGTCTGATTGTGTGTGAAATAAACACAACATCTGTTTTTGTACCGAAAATGATAAGAGGTAGTTCTATCCAGAAGACAGAAAGCCTGTAGAGCAGGAAGGGCGCTATAATCCCTCCAACGTCACACATTGTGGAACAGACCGATACACCCAGATTTCTGCAGCCAAACAACGTCATGTACAGTAGCATTATTGACCAAATAGAAATTATATACCGATTTTATACTCCATGCAATGCATAATTAAAGATAAATCTGGAATATAACTCACCTGATAACAGTGGGATACAGTTCAGTATTCACAAACACTACCATTTCAAAAGCCATAGTGATGCCAAGCCGTCCAACACAAGCAACGGCGCTTTTTAACCAGAACATACCTGTAGAAGATACAAAATTTGAAGTAAGCATACATACATCACCCTTTTTCAGTCAGCTTCAATCAACCACAAATGGTCACTCACCTTCCGGGATGAATGCTGTGATTAAGCAAGCCGCTCCTGCCACGATATTCGCAGTTGCAAAAGGAAGCCGGCGTCCGATCCGCTCAATAGTGAAAAGGATGAGGAAAGCTGCTGGCAATTCCACGACTGCAGATATGAGGAAGTCCACGTACACGTTTCCTCCGAGGATTCCCAGCCTCATTATAAGACCCTGGTAAACCACAGCACTGGTGAACCTACAACATGAGGTTATAGATAAATGTTCACCCTAATGCACTGCATGTGGTGTTTCGGCTCTGACGTACCAGTTGAAACTAAGGATGAACGTGTATCTTCTCAATTTGGACGTCTTGAACAGATCCATGAAAGAAGCAGTTGAGACAGGCTCTGTATCGTCACCTGACAGTGTCTGATGGATGAATTTGGGCATTTCAGAGACATTTGGGCATTTGGTGTTAAATTTATGCTCCTCATCGTATGTGTATATTTTGTACCTCAATATTCTTGGACAGTGTTTTCTTGTTCTCTTTGGCTATCATTTTTGTGATCTCCAGTGCTTCGGTTCTCTTGTTTTGGCTGAGGAGCCATCTTGGTGATTCTGGGATAAACCTGAAAAAGTGTATTTAAATAATGCAACATGGCTACATTTATCTATCAATAGTGTAACACAAAAATATTTAACTACATTTTCAGATGAAAATGCACGATAGTACGATTTTTTAAAAATGTTTTAGAAAGAAGTTTCATGGGCTCACCAAGGCAGCATTTAATGTTGCTTATTATTTTGTGGAAACCAATAGAAAAGCGTTTATTTAAAACATAAATAACATTATAAATGTCTTTACTGTCCCTTTTGATAAATTTAATGAATCCTTGCTAAATAAAAGGATTAAAATTGTCAAAAATGTTACTGACATTTGATCTTTTTTTAATGCTTCCCGAACCTTAGAATGGTAGTATATCTTGAAGATATACATGTGCTATAAAAAAGTACTGGGTAAAACACAACAGTGCTAGTATTAAAGTTTATATTTAATCTGGAATATTCTTTCCAAGTTTGAAAGGATACATACAATATTTCAATACAAATTTGCACACAAAACTCAATCAATCAAGTGCAGCCTTCTGAAGACTCTACCTGCACTCTAAAAAATGCTGGGTTGTTTTAACCCAAATATGGGTCAAAATATGGACAAACCCAAATGTTGGGTTAAAAATGCAATTAAAAAAATGTACATTTGAAAGTGAAAGTTGAAGTTGGCTTAAAATTTAAAATTACATTGGGTTGGGTTTGTCCATATTTTACCCAAATTTGGGTTCAAACAACCCAGCATTGTTTAGAGTGTGTGTTGCACATAATGCACAGGCCCTTACCAATAGTAAGTCAGGAAGATGATGTAAGGTACCGTAAAGACCACCTGCAGCCAGCGCCAGTTTGGTATGAAGTAAGCTAAGAGAGGAAGGATGAGAAGGCCCAAGCTGAAGAACATCTGATAGGTTACTCCCACCGTTCTCCTGTAGTCCACCCCAACCAGCTCTGTGACTGCAGCCAGGAAATATGAGGATATCAAGAATCCAAACACTGCAGTAAACATTTCAATCAGGAGCACTGCAGCTGACTGATTGTTAGACCGTAACACTATGAAAGTACAATGAGTAACATATTTCATTTAAGTGTGATCAAATAACTGAAAAAGTTAGGCTTAGTTAGGCTACTTAGCACGTATCCAACCATCCAGCCGCCCTTCACTCCGAAGCCAAAGAGAGCTCGGAACACCAGCAGGGCGATGTAATTCGGAGACGTGGCCACCAGAATCCCTGTAATTGCGATGAAGAAGTTGGTCATCAGGAAACTCTTCATTCTGCCATATCTGAAATAAAACGGACAAACAATTCACAATCGGATGGTTACTGTAACCTTCATGTTGACATCCCAGATAGCAAACTGACATTGAATCAACGTGGAAACATGACATCGAAAACAACGTTGACCTGCTCATCGAATTAAAGGGTTAGTTCACCCAAAAATGAAAATTAAGTCATTAAAGGGTTAGTTCACCCAAAAATGAAAATTAAGTCATTAATTACTCACCCCCATGCTGTACCAACCCCGTAAGACCTTCGTTTGTCTTCGGACCACAAATGAAGATATTTTTGATTAAATTTGAGAGCTGTATAACTACCACATTGGCTCCTAAGGGACTGCCTCTTGACGGCCCAAAAAGTCAATGAAGAAAATGTTTAAATATCCCAAGTGACTACCGTGGCTCAACTATATGTTTATCAAGCGACGCGAATACTTTTTGTGCGAAAAAACAAACAAAAATAACGAGTTTATTCGACTATTTCTTTTCTTCCTTGTAGGCCAGAACGAGACTTCCTTAGATTTCCACGACGCATGCGCGAGAATTGCGATCTGCTCACACCAGCTTACACTACTTCAGATCGCAATGCTCGCGCATGCGTCGTGGAAATCTAAGGAAGTCTCGTTCTGGCCTACAAGGAAGAAAAGAAATAGTCGAATAAACTCGTTATTTTTGTTTGTTTTTTCGCACAAATAGTATTCGCGTCGCTTGATAAACATATAGTTGAGCCACGGTAGTCACTTGGGATATTTGAACATTTTCTTCATTGACTTTCTGGGCCGTCAAGAGGCAGTCCCTTAGGAGCCAATGTGGTAGTTATACAGCTCTCAAATTTAATCAAAAATATCTTCATTTGTGTTCCGAAGACGAACGAAGGTCTTACGGGGTTGGTACAGCATGGGAGTGAGTAATTAATGACTTAATTTTCATTTTTGGGTGAACTAACCCTTTAACGTTGAACCAACGTCAGACGCGTCATTCTTTCAAAACTAACGGAAAATCAACTTTAAATCAACGTTGTTTCAACGTTATGAAAGCAAACCAATTTTTGATTTTCATTTAGCTTTGATGAATGACGTTGGTTCAACGTTAATTCGATGAGCAAAACAACGCCAGATCAACGTTGTTTCAATGTCATGAGCGACGTCGTTTCCACGTTGATTCAATGTCAGTTTGCTGTCTGGGATGCCAACATATTCATAATTTGGTTTTTATTTTGCATAGGCTAACCTACTGCTTGATAACATTTACTCTACCGTACAAACGTTTGGGGTTGGTAATACAAGTCTCTAAAGCTCACCAAGGGTATATTTATTTGTATTAAATTACATTCATAATCAGCCCCTGCAGCTTAATTGCTTATCAAGGAAATGTATCTAGTTTAAGGAGCTTTAGATATTGAAGGGATACTCAACTTTTTTTTTGGAAATAAGCTCATTTTACAACTCCCCCAGAGTTGAACTGTTAAGTTTTACCGTTTTTGAATCCATTCAGCCGATCTGCGGTTCTGGCGGTACCACTTTTAGCATAGCTTAGCATACATCATTGAAGTGGACCAGACCATTAGCATTTCTGAAAAAAAAAAAAAAAATGACCAAAGTGTTTCGATATTTTTCCTATTTAAAACTTGACTCTTCTGTAGTTACGTCGTGCACTAAGACCGACGGAAAATGTAAAGTTGCGATTTTCTAGGCTAAAATGGCTAGGAACTATACTCTCATTTCCTGCGAAATAATCAAGAAACTTTACTGCCGTACCATGAGTGCAGCAGGCGCAATGTTATGACGCAGCACCTGAAAATAGTCCCCAGCTTCCAACGTGACCGGGACTAAGTTTGTGTAGTCATTGCGCCTGCTGCACTCATGGTACGGCAGTAAAGTCTCTTGATTATTACGCAGGATATGAGAGTATAGTTCCTAGCCATATCAGCCTTGAAAATCGCAACTTTACATTTTCCGTCGGTCTTAGTGCACGACGTAACTACAGAAGAGTCAAGTTTTAAATAGGGAAAAATATCGAAACACTTTGGTCATTTTTTTTTTTGAGAAATGCTAATGGTCTTGTCCACTTCAATGATGTATGCTAAGCTATGCTAAAAGTGGTACCGCCAGAACCGGAGATAGCCTGAATGGATTCAAAAACGGTAAAACTCAACAATTTAACTCTGGGGGAGTTGTAAAATGAGCCTTTTTCAAAAAAAAAAAAGTGGAGTATCCCTTTAAAAAAAGACCCATGTTATGGTAAAGAAGTGTCTGTCATACTTGTCTGCCATGTATCCAATTGCAATGCTGCCCACTAAGAAACCAACACCGAGTGTGGCCTGGAACATGTCAGCATACCAGGCGTCTGCACACACTAGATCAAACTGCAAAACACACAGGTCTAATGAGACATTTTGTTCAATTCATTCACTCAATTTCCACCAAAAGAAAGTCTTGTTTTGTGATTACCTCAGTGACAAACGACTGTCTTCCCTTGTAGTCGTACTCCCAGCCGTCTGAGCAGTCTGTCGTGGCAGAGAGCTGGGCCTGGAGAAAGTCACTCTCCGGATTGTCGCAGGCGAGACCGGTGGCGTTCCAGTCCATGTCGAACCTCTTGCACTGACTGTACGTCACCCCTGCAGAGCCGTTCATCTGGGGTATAGTGGCCCTGCGTGCGTCTTGAAGGCTCCAGCCGCATCTCTCCCGGATCTCAGTGACACCCGGGTCACGGCACCAATGCTCCGGGGTGAAGCCCTGGAACACAATCCCCACATAGACAAAAGAAAACGGTATGGAGACTAAACTGAAAATGACAAAAATTCGCATTTGGCACCGGCCAAATGCGCCGGCCTCCTCTAAGATGTCATCGAAAGTGGCCATGGTCAGTGTGTGTCTAGCGGTGGAGGCGTCCACAGGTTTAGAAAGAGGTCTGCTAAGAGGAGGCACAGACTATTTACCCACAGCTGGTTGACCAAAAGTCCAGAGGAGGTTGAAACTTGATATATTCGTGCTGTGACTGACCAATTACATGCTGAGATGGGACGGGGGCCACAAAGTTACAGTTTAACCCCATGGACATCTGAAGCCCGTTGTGCAATTTGTTACTGTATAATTTCTGTTCAGCAGGTGTTGTATAAAAACGGATGAGTAAGTGTTAAGTAAACCTATATTTTATTTTATCCCATTTCCAATGAGAAAAGAGGCACCTTTTTCACCCTAGCAACCTACAGAAATCTTGTTTATTAGGCAGTTGGTCATCAACTAAATTTGTCAAAATTTTAATATTTGAAATACAGTTAAATATTGGAGGAAAAACTTTACACAAAAAATAGAAATGTTGCATTGCAAACAAAAAAAAGCTAAAGCACTAAAATTATTGAGTGAAAATAAACTATTAATAAATAATAAAATATAACCAGAATATCTAATCGCCGTTAGATGACTTATATTAGATGAACTTATATTAGAAATGTTGCAATGGCAATTAACTGAAATAGGTTGAAGTTTAAGCACTAAAATTGCACAAAAAATAAAATAACAAAATAAAACTGAAAAAATAGTAATATTTAAAAATAATAATAATTAAACAAAAATGACTAAAATATTTTTTTAAATATAGAATATAGGCTATATATATATATATATATATATATATATATGCATATCTACTCAATATTAGTTGAAAAACAAACTAATAGAAATGTTGCAATGATAAATAACTGAAATAAGTTAAAGCTAAGCATAAAAATTGTTGACCGGAAAAACTAAAACTTAAACTAAAACTAAAAAAAAGTAATATTTAATAATAATAATAAATAAATCACAAAAAATTAACCCAAAAATTTTAATTAAAAATAAAAAAAAATATAAAAATATAATAAATTTATAAAATCTATAAATCATACATACATAATGTTAAAATTATACTGGACCAAATGTCCAATAATGACCGACAGGAAACAAGGAGCTGGCTTAAGTTCAGGAAGTAGTGAAGCTGTGCATAAGGTCAATTACTTGAGCGAGAATCAGTTCCTGCCCTCAGAAGAGTGAAAGCAGCGAGATGAACCACGTGACCTCCTGGTAAGAATGCATGCAGAGCAGCTGATAAGTTTTATTGAAATAATGCCATCATATCTCAGCATAAACTATTTAAATCCAAAAACAAGATGCTGTATAACATGACAAATACAGTCTGAGAACAGCTAAAGCATCTAACAGAAAAAAGATGATCCCAGGACTCGAAGTTTTTCAGAGAACTAAACCATACGGTCTCCCATACAGCAGTAGCAGACATGTTTTTAGTAGGGAGAGGGGGAACCCGTGACGACCAATAGCTATCGAGTGTACCGTCCACCTTCTGCCCTAAAGGACAGAACAAAATGTCTATCAAAGTGCAAAGTACTTAAAGAGACAACCAGTCGTGCTTCACCTCAGTTTGATGTACCATCTCAGGAACAATGAGTTACGAAAGACATACAGAACTGCTGTGGCTTTATATGGCAACCATATTTGTGAGAAATACACTGATGGATGGGTAATACAAGCATATGAGACAAACTTTTAGAGCCAGAGTGAACAATACTGTTTCATTGCCATGTGAGAAGAACGTTTTGGTAAATCATTTCCGGACAGCAGAATGCAACAACTTATGCAGATGTATGCATCTTTCTTAAAACCCAGTTAGTCAGCAGGACATTAAAGGTGAGCTGAAACTGATAAACAACACATTCAGCAAATAAAACGCATAAAATCAGCAGGTGTTGTATTCGATTAACGTGACTAGCAACACAACTGTTCATGCTAACGGGAAAAGTGCTTTCTGCTGCTTGCTGTACATGCGACTTCTTTCATAGGCACGGATTATTTCTGTGCAAAGCGGAGTTTAAAAGAAAGGGGAAAAAAACACTTTTACAATGAAGTTGAATTTGTTAACATTAATTAGTGATATCACGAACTAACAATGAACATGACGTTTAATCTAGTTAAACGTTAATTTCCACAAATACTAATACATTTGTAATAAATTAAGTTATATAAATTAACGTTGGTTAATGTTTCATGAATGACAAGTAACGGTATACTCATAAATAAATCGCGTACACAAATATTACGCACCCCTGAGAAACTTTGGGCTTGCTTGCAGAAGCACAGAAATATTAAATAAAGTTTTTCCGCCACCCCATCACTTTCATCACAAGTTTTGTGAGTGAACACAAACTTTCTCTGGCGAACGCAAAAGTATTGAATATAATATTTCCTCCCACTCCCATTTTTTTTAACATTACCAAGTTCATGATATCTACTATATATATAATAATGTTAATGAATTCAACCTCATTGTTAAGAGTTACGCAAATATAATAATGACATCAATTTACCAATAAACAGCACACTGTGATGCACTTCTGATCGCGATGAGAAATTACAATTCCTGCTGCAGTCTTACATGCACTGTCATTCCTTCGTGGCACTAAACCTCTGTAAACGCTCTGTGTTCTAGTAGGATAAGTAGAACATGCTTTTTTTGGCAGAACAAAAGCTTCGCACAAAACGCTCAATGACGAATGGATGTAATGGTTGGATAAACGCTGATGCGGAACGTGATATAAGCGTTGTGATTGAAATATAAACTTGGCAAAGCGAATCAATCTCCTTTCGGTGCTACATGACTCAAGATATGCGAAATACTGCTTCAGATTGTAGTTTAGAAAATGTCTTTGACTGTATCTGCCACAATCAATCCAAATCATTTCAGAAAACAGTGTATTTTTCCAGCGAGGCGGTGTGTTAACAAAAAGATAGTACCCCAAAATCTTTAAATAACAATAAAAATAATCGATATAGTCCATTTCTGTAAGTTCGTGGGAAATTACATAAGACGCTGTACACAATTCATCTTAATCAATGGGAAACGAACGATCAAATGACAAAAAAAAAACATTTTGTCAGGAAGGCATCAAGTCTATTTAGTGGACGAAACGACTAACTTGCTCCTGAAAGCGGTCTCGTAAAGATTTCCCTTTAGAAAACCAAAAATGGAGCAACTGAACATTTAAAGCGTGGTGGCAGAGACATTCAAAAGTTCAGTTCGGCCGCCCGACGCGCTTAGACTTTAAGTAGGTCCTCGTCGCTGTCATCAGGGTCTGGCTGGGCTTTCCTCTGGTTTCTATCGCTGTATCTGGTCTGATTTCTGCTCCGTGTGTCCACCAGGAGCCCAACCAGATCCTCATCGCTCTCTGCTTTCAGCAAAGCCGACTGCAGCCGCGAGGAAGAGGACGATGAAGGGGCCATTCGGACCCCTGGGACCGTGAGCACCTCGTCCTCGCTGTCCTGTTCGTCCAGGGAGAAGGAACGCAGGGCGTCTGCGCTGACGGGTTTGGTGGTGATGTGACCGTTCTCTTGAGGCTCCCGCGTGGGCGTCCCGTTCTCCTCCATCAACCACTCCATCTCATCTTCACATCCATCCTCATCGGTGTTTATCTAATGAGAGAGAGGAACAAAGACAAGGAGGGTTAAGCATAAACTCGTTCTGTTCAACTTGGACTTGTTTTGAAATGATAAGGTAATGAAAGATAATGAAAGGTAATGATAAAATTTTAAATAATAATATAACGTTACCCTGGAGTATTTGTACGACACTGGATTTCCTTTCTTGAAGCAGCTTGACACTTTCTGCATTACAAGTTGCCTAAAAATATATAAACACATTTTAAGGAGCTCAAGTAGAAGTACAATTCCTATGTATATATATATATATATATATATATATATATATATATTTGCTGCTCATGAAACAATTTCTATTATTATCAATGTTAAAAACAGTTGTGTTGCTTAATATTTTTGTGGAAAACCCTGATACTTTTTTTTCAGGATTCTTTGATGAATAGAAAGTTAAAAAAAAAACATTATCTAACATTATAAATGTCTTTACTGTCATGATCAATTAAAGCATCCTTGCTGAATAAAAGTATTCATTTTTTTTTTTTTTTTTTTTATGTAGCCCTCAAACTGTATTCACTTTATAGCCCTTAATCCTGTAATTGTGGACAAATGTGGGCACAGAGGACTCAGGTGTGATCCTAATTTTTATTTATTATAAATGTTATATCACTGTCTTTGATAAAGTTTTGTCTATCCATTTATGGTGGGTTTTTTTTCATTTTGGGGGTATTTTTGAATGTATTTACTATAAAAAGTACCATATTTTCTATGTAAATTATGCTTATTTTTATGTTTTATTTTTTTTTAACTACATTAAAATATCATTCCAATAAGTTCTAAGAGCTAAAACCTAAAGATGAAGTGACTTTGCTGTCACCTGGTGTCTTATTTTGGCTTATTTTACAATGCTCTAAATTACAGTTTTTCCCAATTACATTTCTATGGGTGCCCATTTTTGACCCAAATACAAGATTAAGGAGTTTTTTTTTCACCCACTTAACATTGTAGAATTGAGTTTAAAAAAGTGTGTGTGAAAAGTAGCCAAGTCTTGTACCGCTCAGATCAAGGGAAGTATTTTTTAAAAATAAATCAAAACTATTTTGCCCACATTTGTCCAGAATACGGTTTTAGGGTTAAGTTGCATTTACCTCCGTTCTCGTTTGTGCAGCAAGAGAACAAGCAAACAGATTGTGAGCACAACCAACAGCAGGCTAAGCACCGCCCCTAAAGCCTGACTCCGCCCAGACAATCCGGCATGCTCCTCCCCTCCATCAGTGCTGTGCGGGTCCATGGAGCTGGATGAACAACAGGAGAACCAACGTACTTTACCCAAACTTCCTTTGCTAACATATCTCTGTCAGAACTGCCTGGAAACATGTTTCGGCTTTCTGATACTTACAAAAATGTACAAACGGTGGAGGTGTGCCAAACAAACAGATACTGGCAACCATCCGATTCCAGCAAGAATTCTGGGAAACCCTCTCCTGCTGTAGGGCTGCAGTGGAACAGGATGGCCGAGGACACGTTTTTGGTTTTGTCTCGCCCACATTTAGAATCAGACACTACCAAGACTTCGAGGTTTCCACCTGACAACATGCAACATGCCAACAGTTACAACATTACCGAAATATTTTTCCCCCTCAAACTAAACTGTTTACAGAAAAATAAGTAACCTAAACTTAAAATATATTATGAATAATATATTATTAAAAAATTCACCCTAAGTCAGTCCCTCCAGAAAAACGCGATTATGCGATCGCTGAATTCAATGCAAAATCAGCCAAGGTCCGCATATTTATGCGGGGGCCGCATTTTTTCAAATACGCCGCACTTTCGCCGCATAAATTGCCGATTTCCATGCAAAATATGCGGGGTTTGCATAATTTCATAATCCTCGCATTTTCATTGCAAAAAAAGTCACATGTATCTTAGCAGAAAGTTGAAAAATTTTGCGTTTGCTTCACACAAGAGCAGCCATTTCCCCCTGTTTCCATGGGAACGTTATGAAGTGACGCAATTACGCGACGCCAGACAGACTCACGGAGGCGATTGACATCTCACAAATCGAACTCGTACTCGTTCTACCATCACATCGTTACTTAATAAACAACATAAGATAAAAGAAGTAGCATCAGAAATTACCCGCACACATGGGGTGTTCGAGGCGCACATATAACACTGCAGAGAGTTCAACAGGGAGCGCGCAGCTCTTAAAGGGGCCACACCTTATTTACACTGTTACAGTATTAAATAAAACAAGATGAGAAATTAAATATTCCCAGCACTTTCTATGATGTAGTATGCTTGCTTATCAAAGGAAATTATAAGAAATGACTCTTACATTAGCCTAGTGAGAACAGGATGTTGGGGAATCACTTTTTTTCTCTTTTTCATCAAACCGCAATTTTTGCAAGTTCCCGCAATTTTTGCAAATTCCAGCAATTTCATCGCATAAAATTGCGTAAATATGCCGCATATTTCATCGCATTTTTAAGAAAACGGGCCGCGTAATCAATCAAAAAAACTCCGCGTTTTTCTGGAAGGACTGCTAAGTGATGAAAGTGGACTTTTGATTAATTTGCTAATTGTAGTCAAATAACTACAAAAAAGACCAAATATTGAAAAAGTTAAGAAAAATCATCCAAAATATATTTAAATTTTTTTTTTTTTGCCATTTTCATGTTACAAATAGAATAAACAAAAAAGTTACATTTTAAACAAAAACTATTTCATATTTTAAAAATATAAATATTTTTGCAGTTTTGGTGTTGTTACAAATGAAACATTAAAAGAATAAAAAGAAAAAGAAAACAGATTTTAAAAAATTATTTTCCCGGTTTGTGTAAATAAATAAACAAATAAATAAACAGAGGAGGAAATAAACCCTTCCTTGCCTTTCATCTGTCCCAACATGCCGAGCACTACTCACATTTTGTATTTCCCGACATGGTTCTTTATAAAATTGCTCTTACCTTCGATATAATAACTGGCTTTGCTGGAAGAGCCAATTTGTCGGTGGTAACTGCTTTTAATCTTGACCTGACAAATATTGGCCCCCAGGCAATTGGAAATGGAGCTGTCGGTGATGCCAGATAGCTGGATGTGGTAGATATAGCGATCTCCATTGGAACGTATGTCTCCTGTGGCGTTGTGGAAACTGGGGACAGATAAAACACGGTTTATCTCATGCACATAACTAGACGTCATGTGGTGTAGTTGTAGGCTCTGTATTAAAGCGGGAGAACTGAGAGAGAGCATGAGATGCTCACCGGTAATAAAGCGCCCCCAGGCTGAACATGGCTCCTGTCTCTGGGATTGTGATGGTTCCATTGACCATCTTGACTTCCTCCTGCCGTACAGCACATGCAGATCGAGTCTCCCACTCCACCCAGAACTCGCATGCAGTTTTATCCTCTCTAAAACACACCAAGGCAAAAATATGAATCTTATTTACCTGCCTGAGAAGTACTAAAGCCCTGTAAAAGTACGTTAAAACTACAGACCAGATTCCCAAAGGAAACTTTATAAATATGTATACGTGTTTTTTTCATATTTACAAATGATTCACCTGTGCAAAACTTAATTTTTTTCTAAATTCAAGTGCCCTCGTAATCTTTAATCAAAATAACTCTCCCTCCCTCTTGTAGTGACATCTCTTCTCTTCTCTGATGACGTGTTTACTGGCACGAGGGCGGGACATCCCGTCACTCACACGAGATCCACCAATAGCAAACCACAACCATTCAATACGTTCTCGATTACCAAAATCAAATCCAGTCCTACATTTTTCTTGTTTGAGCTGGCCAATTCATTCCAACAGATTTTAAACACCAACACCACAAGTTAAGAATCCATTCAAGCCAAGTTTCTCATAACTTACTTAAACAGTAATTTTGGATGGCCAATTGTGTTGCCACACTTCAGCTGTATGATGGTCCTGGCTGGTTTTTTGTTTCCACACACCTCGTCACCCTTGGAATAATTGACCAAGATCTTTCCATCTGGAGAAAATACATGCTGATTAGAAACCAACAAAGTATAGCCTGGGAAAACCAAGACAACTTTTGGCAAATTTAGATTTGCTCTGCAAGTTAGTCTGGCAAAGACCTCATTCAAGCACATTTCCAATCCGTCGAAATCGCGGCACCAATCAGAAACGTTGGGGCGGGCGTTACACGATAATAATAGCACAGCGACATTTCACAAACATTTTTTTAGCGTTGAGAATGTTTAAATTCTAATATTGGCTTATAAGGGAAATGGAGGCGGAGTTAGTGGTGCTTAGGAGGCTGAGTGCTGAGTGTTGACGCGCAATTACAAACGCAGAGGGAGCAAGTGAATCCTGGGGAGCGGTTCTAACAGACCAATCACAGCGCTTGCGGTACGCGTAGTATAGGTGGTTTGCAGTCACGTGATTGTGTTGACGCGCGGAATGCAGATGGAGGGCAAGCAGTGAAGAGCGCAATGGACGAGATGGAGGAAAATCTTTAGACGCTATTACAAGAGAAATATATCAACAGAAAATCGAAACATATGTTGGACGTGATCCTTACGTTATGAAGAGGACCAATTTTCAACTGAATTGAGATATTTGCCTGCCATCGAGGCTGTAGATATCAGCAACTAACTCTTACAGACATACTTTGTGTAACGTACCAGTTTCCGAACTTTGTAAAGTCAAACAGCCACATAAGTGTATTTAAACACCTGAATAATGTAATTATAAGCCACATAAATTATGTATTAACTCACATTTGATGAAGTGATCACTGTACACACACACACACAGGCATTTCCCATTCGGCTCCTCCCGACCGCAGACGTAGGTTTGCAAGGCATTTTTCCCGATGTTTTTCTGTCAATTTCTTGTATTTTCCCCCGTTATGAACAACAACTTTTGGCACACGATAAAAACTCCTCGTGGTTTGATCGATTTGAGCAACCAAAAACAACGCAAAACATAGGCATTTTGAGTGTTTTAGTGCTTCTTAAATATAGAAATTCACTTCCTGCCCTCCATCTGCATTTCGCGCCATGGCAACGCAGGACGCCATGTGAAAACAAGCTATTGATGCGTTGTTACATTTTTGGAGAGGTGCACGTCAGGGTACACGGTATACACACAGCCTACGGCGTAGCTACGGCATCAGTACGAAGTAGAAGTATAAATAGGGCTTAAATATATACTCGACGCGTCCGCATGAGCGCGAAGGTGCGCGTGGCAAAAATGGCACGTTCGGTGCGCAAGACCGGTGTTTGTCGAAAAATGCTACCGTAGCGCGAATCGATCACAGAGAATGTTGATTAATATATGAAATACAATTGTAATACAATTCTAAGTTATGTGTAGCTACTGTATACTGTAGACTACTGTGTTTTTTTCTATAACAGTGAGAAAAGTAAAAATTATCATCAAACATTCATCTTTAACTTTACTTAGTAACTGAAACTTTCAGTTATTCTTGTTCAGCTGGCTGACCGTACAAATATTCATATGGTAGTTAGCGTTTTTTTAAAGGGAAATTACATTAAAACAAATGAAAATTTACCTTTTGTTTAAAAAAAAAAACAAACAAAAAAAAAACTGATTCTGCACATGCGCATAACCAGTAAGTAGCAAATCTCGATGGGTAGCATGAATCGTCAGAACACCGGCAAGACCATTTCGCTTGGCTAGCTTTATGCACTGCTTTTTTGTAACAGCGAGCATGGCGCCGCGTCCGTGGATGAACGAAATTGCGAAATTCATTGCAAAGTTTTTTTTTGTTACGGTTTATTTACTGTGTGTGATTTACTTAATGGAAAGCACATTCACTTCAAGTTTTCTTGCTGTGAATTTTAAATAAACGTAGAGCAAATAGCTAATCAGTGTCTGCTCGTTTATTCAAACCTAGTTGTTCTATTACAGACGAACGTCGCCGAACATTCTCCTTCATCGCTCTGATTGGTTTTAGGTCTAATGCCCAGAGGCATTTGAGCTACGTTCGCTGCTGACGCCCCTTTGGAAATGATTTGTCTATGAAGCTTTGCCAGACATTTACTCAGTTACAAATGAGAATGGTTCAGTTTTAACCGGACTAAACAAAGTAATAATTATGTCAGAGAAGGTTTAAAAGCACTTACCAATTAACTTCATGGTCTGCGTGTGCACACGGCCCAGAGTCTCTGTCTTTCCACTGGCACGTCTGCGACACACAGCGGCATCCGCTGCACAACCTGACTGGCCTCCATGGACGGCCTGGCACAGATTGAAGTAGTAACTGTGGGAACAAATTGTACATTACTGATTAAAGTTCTACTGATTTGAAAGAGTCACACAAAAAGTTCACAGAGAAAAATAAATCCTTGATTGAAACCAATAATTGGTAATTTTTTAAAAACTTTTATGGCTTCAAATTATAGGTCAATATAATGTTTTTTTTTAAATAGTGCAAACATGTTTCTTATAAATTAGTAATATATTTTTTACATTGGATATACTTTCGGCCACTCTCTAGACACTATAACATAATCAGGTATTGAAAATAAAAAAAAATGATCAAATAAAAAATTATTTAAGGATATTACCTTAGTTTATTTATAAATGTGTATATTTAGGTTAAATTTTACTTACCGTTACTTTATTATAATTATTAATACATGCAACAGGGTCAAATGAAATTCAACAGAACAAAGGGTGTAAGACTCACGAATCTCCCCCGTGGCTAAATTTCCACGGGTCTGTGAGAGAAGAGAGAGTGCGCAGGTCGTAGGTCTGGTGTTGTGCTGCCAGCTTGCACTCCATCTTTTTGGGTGGGCACACAACATTCGTCTTCCACTCGAAGGAGGCAGAACACCCTTGGGTTTCACTGCTCAGCTTGGGTAAGCCACGGCCCCCCTCTGGGTCACACGAGAACAAAATGGACGATTGATGCTTCCCTCTGACTGCAGTGAAAAACACACACAAATAAAAATACCTTAAAACAGCCCTTTTTTAGTCAAGTGCAGACAGTGTCAGTAACACATTTCTTATTCAAATCTTTTAAAACACATATTATTTATAGGTATACAATACAACTTTTGGCTCTTGGGTAGATTCCAGAACAAAAAAACACAGCAAAAAACATGCATTTTGCAAAAGAAAATTGTTTTGGATGAGCTTCGGCTCCGTGTGTGACCGTGCGGATGAATATGACCCTTCCCAATAGATAATGCTTTACAATGAACTCTGTTAAGAGAGCTACATTTGGCAATTTATCTGTTCAATAAAAAAATATACACACACATACATACATACTCGCATACATATATATTTGTTAAATATATAATCCCTGTTTGCTTCATCTCCAAAAATCTCTTACATTCATTCTTCAATTATTTATGTATTTTTTATTCAGAAGAATATTAATATTTACTTTATTTTTCTTCCCTAACATGGAACTGAATCCATTAATTAAAAAGAAAAAGATTAATGAAAGCTGGTTTTACATCAATATAGCTGGTCCAGTTGCTTTATCCAAAACAAGTACATGTATTTTATGAGGTTTTAGGCTGCCAGGGATTCGTACCATCAGCGCAGTCTTCCCATTTCTGATCTTTGTCATAGTTGCTTGTAGTTGCACACCACTTCTTTCCGTCAGTCCGGCCGTCAGTTGTGCAATCAGTATAAGTCTTGCCCAGGTAATTAAAGGGGAAAACGCACAATTCACCTTTAACTGTAACTGAAAAGACAATTAACACAAATTTTAATGATTTAGAGAAAAGATTAATTCTTCCATCTTAGATTTTGAGCTTGTTTGATTGCAATGCATTTTGGAATTGCCTTTACTATGAAACATTTACTTTGCACCTTAAAAAGCACCACAATTAAAACACCTTATGCCTTAAAATGTGGTTTAGTTCACTGTGTTTTTAGAGCGATTCAGTGTGTCTGTCTTACTTTGAGGACAGGTGTCTCCTCCACTATACCGCATCATCACATCCTGCTTATCCCTAATGTAGGTGAGGTTCATGACTTTGCTGTTCCCATATGAAGCCGCTGAGCCAGTGGAGATCATACATACTGCGCTGTCTTTACATCTCGTGTCTGTCACAGTCCCACACACATTGATTGCAAAGGTGCCAGAGCTTCCAGAAATCTAAAAGACACAATAAAGTGAGCTCCAGAATCATTCTCTTTCCTACCATGCACCAATAAACTGACAAATTAAGATGTTACATAAATATAAGATATATATATATATATATATATATATATATACACACACATACACACATACACACATATATGTAAATAAATATATATATATATATATATATATATATATATATATGTATATCTGTGATCACATTCATGCAGTCTTCTTTCATAAACATTACTATTCCAAAATTCGGTGTCTGTAAGGTTTGTTACATATACTTATTTATGTTTTCTGGAAAAAAGTCTCTTGTGATTACCTGAACAGGCCCTGACAGCGCTGAGAGGTCAAAGCTGTAACGTAGTTCGGAGACGCTCAGACGGCAGCCCTGCGCAGAGACGGTCTCCGGGCAAACCACAGGAGTGGCCCACTCGAACACATACATACAGTCCTGTGCCCGGATCATCTGAGGAGAACCCTGTTCGTGGAAAATAATAACACTTACACTCATGTATTTACAGAAACAAATACCAAAATGATTGAATTAACAACAACTCGGTTGAAGTCGACAATTATGACTCCAACTAAGGTTTTTGGGTTGATCTCTTACCAATTCTGCCCCTATCTGGCAGGTGAAAATGATCTTGGAGGAGTAGTTGGAGGTGTGGTCAGAAGGGCATATGGTGCTGCTGGCAAAGGTGATCACCACCTCGTTGGTGTTGGTGTTGTAAAGAGGAGGGGAGGTGATTCGTCCGATGTCCTGCACAGAAAGGAAAAGCCCACAATGAATTTAAAATCTGATTCAAACATATCACTATAGATTAGGGTTTATTCAATAGCAACCCCTGGTACTTCTGTATCAGTAATGAAAAATACTTCATGACATTATTCCTATTCATTTGACTGATAGAAATTGTGACATTTAAACCTTTTTCATCTAAATTGTGACATTTAAAGTGAAACAAGTTATGCATGCGAGACGGCTTTTGTAGCATATTGGTCATTAATTAAACTAATAATACTACATTTTTATGTCTATGATGTAATTGTGTCTAATTAATAGAATATTAAGCATGAATTAAATATTTATGACTGTATAGCTTCTGTGCAAAAGCTGATAAGCATGTCGAGCGCAAATTCGTGATGTCACGATACAAAAATGATAACTTTGTTACGATACCCGACTAAAATTTCATAATACCAATACTGAATCGATACCACAGCAAAAACTAAAATAACTAATAATCGTATAAAATGACAACTTAAAATGTTTACGTTTTATGAATGTATTAAAAAAACAGTATTATTAATTATATTATCAATCATATTCGCTAAAATTACACATTTCTAAACAGGTTGGAATGGGGGTGGGTGATATGAACAACACCTTATGTAATGATATGAGTAATTAAATTTAGTTTTTAATGTCATTTTATCTCACAATATAGTTATTTGATTTTATCTTAAAATATTATTTGCCATTTGCTAAACGATTCAATGAATCAAGCCAACTAATGTGGTTCATTTTCTTTCTTCACCCAATCTTTTTATATATATAAATTAAAATTTATTTAAATTATTTTATAAAAATTATATAAAAAACTGCACTGAAAATACAGGTATCGGTACTCAAATTGGTAAGTAACAAAAATTCAAGTATCAAAGTATAATATCAGAATTGTTTAAGAAAAAGTGGTCTCGTGCCTCCCTACAATAAACCATCTTAAAAAAGCAAGACAAGTGTAAATCACTGCTCATGCGTTTCCTCACAATTGGTTCTCCATTAACAGGGTCCATGCACACAGCGGCGCCTGGAGGACAGTTGACCCCTGGGATGGGGTTGAGGGGCTGGCAGATGTTAATGTAGAAGTCAGGAGACTTATCCTTGTCTACATCTTCATTGATAGCGGTGTAGTAGCCAGTGAGATGGATGAGAGGACTCAGGTCAATCTGGTTGGTTCCGTTCCAAACGGAGCACTTCACCTGCAGAAAAGATGCACTAAATATGATGCCGGTTCAAATGAAGCGAGGTTCAGGGGATTGAAAGACTTTTAAAAGACTTTTACCTGTTGTTCGCAGACCAGAGGGGTGTGCCAGAAGAAGAAGTGAGCGCAAGTGGTGTCATCCGAGTACACCAGCACGGGCTCATCCGTGCCTCCTCCCTCAGACTTGCAGACGAAGCTGAAGACGCTCTTGTGTTTGAGGGAAGGGTCAGCGGGGCACGGGTCTCCATCCTCATAGGTGAGCTCCACCACCTGATTCTTATAGACCAGCTTCCTTGTGGCGCGTCCAGCATTTATGGCCATCGAATTGCTCTTGATGCACACACCTGCAGCAAAAACAACATCTTAAAGAGCAACTTAATATTTAACCAACTTTTTTTAGTTAATGATCTGTAAGAATGGATCTTTATTAACAGTGTTGTAGTCGAGACCACCTCACTCGAGTCCAAGTCGACACCGAGACCAGAGAGAGTCGAGTCCGAGTAAAGACCGAGTCCATAGAGAGTCGAGTCCGAGTCGAGTCCGAGACGGTCGAGTCCGAGTCGAGACCGAGACCAGTGAGGGTTGATTACCTAATTTACTTTTATTTTCTTAGAGAAATCCTTTTTTTTTTTACTGAATTTACTTAGAGTTTAAAAAATATGATCAGTTTAGGGTAAAAAGGCAACATAGTAGGTGGTGTTAAAAGTAATTTTATTACAATTTGTCATGCGCAGTTGCGCACTAGAAAATCACCAATCACTGGGCGTGTCAATCAATTTAAAGAAATATTTTATTAACATACATTAATAATCATGAAAAATATTTTGAATTGAACTCGAGTGGACTCGGGAATAAGTCCGAGTCCTAAAAAAAAAAATGTTCGAGTACGAGTCAATTCCAAGTCCAAATGGACACGAGTCCAAGACAAGACCAAGCCCATTAAAATATGGTCTCGAGACCGAGTCCGAGACGAGTCCGAGTCTCGAGTACTACAACACTGTTTATTAATACCAGTCATTGATTTGAGTAACTTTTTTGACATTTGTTTATAAAGCGTTTTATTTCTACAATATATGGTGTAAAAACGTCTTAGTGCTGCCCTCTTCAGGTTGAACGGTGGCTACTGCAGTTTAATTTTCCTATTGGATGTTCCGCACTTCGTGACGTACGCAGGTTTCAGCTCACCACGTGAGCTACGCCCTTGGCAGTATAAAAACCATCTTGTGTCGTCAAAACCACTGTAGGGAGTCAGGAATTGGAATTGCGAGTATTGAAAACGATCAGTGTTTTAGCATCTATTTCGTCCCCTCTATCTCGGCTCGGGTCTGCCCACTTTTTCAGCATTTTCAAATATTGCCAGTGGGTGGAGTCAGGCTCTGACCAGGGGTTTAGTGACCCTTTAACATTACCATGTGAAGTCTTTGTTTTTGCTTAAATGTATAAAAACAATTATTCGGTTCTCACTGAAACAGAAATGCTGAGCAAAACAAAGAATAATCTAAACTAATTGTGTCTGTCTATCCATCCATGATTCAGGGACAGACAGCAACAAGCGATAGATGGACTGACGCCGAAGTCCAGGCAAGTTGTGTTCATACCTCAGCCTCAATCAGGGTTCATTAAGATTTTTAAGAGTGAAATTCAAGCACAGTGGCAGAGGTCCTTTTCAGGTGTGGGTACAGGTGAATAATCAAGGCTTCAGGGAATCATTAGATGTACATTATATGCAAAACTACTGCCATTACTCCAACGGAAAAAAATCATTTTGAATTTCCAGCTGTCATTTATACTTTCTCATGAACTGTTGAAGATGGTCCACCATGATCCACCACTCAATCTTTTTAATCGAGAAATAAGAAAAATATCAAGCATTTTCAAGGATAACAATTCTAAATTCAAGCACA
The DNA here is from genome assembly GCF_016745375.1 of Pimephales promelas. The sequence continues at coordinate 5,836,774 of NW_024121432.1, forward strand.
TTTCAAACCTTGAACCTGGTTCAAATCAAGCATTTTCCAAACTCTGTGCGAACTCTGCTCAATGATATATTATGTAGATATATTATAATGATATATTTCAAATCGCATTACCTATATATGTCTATATTCCATCTTTGTTATCACGAAACCCACAACACGCAACAAAAACACAGCTCCGATCACGGCGTCCTCCATCGTCCAGTTGTTGAATGCCGCGCTTAAATGACTTTGCTCTTGGTCGGCTTACGTTAGTTCAAAATTCCTACTGGCAGTGCGAATGAAACCTGGAAAATGGCCCTAGGGGGAAATTAAGCTCTCGGGGGACCGCGCTGGTGACTACTTCCTATAACAACCTGATGGAAAAGCCCCAGTTCTACTTAAAAATAATCAAGAGATATTTTTCAGCTTTTCACTAACTGAAGGGGACAAATGGAAACATACCTGTTCCAGATTCACAACCAGCGTTGGCTATTTCTCCGCACACGTTCAGTCTGATCATCTTCTTATGGTCCAAGGGATCATAGACCGTATAGCCACCTGTTCGACTGAGGCCGTTAAGGTCAAAGAGATGACCTGATGAGACCAAACACATACACAGTACATCTTAGATTGATTCAGGGGACAAAAAGAAATGCAGTATGCTAGAGCTTGTGTGAAAAAAACATTTTCTGTATTAGGCTATTTGCATGCACCTCGAAGACAGTGTTAAGAGCAGACAGGAAGTGTCTGGATAAGATGATTCAGTTGTTCTGATTCTGAGTGTTCATGTGAGTAATTGTGTGTTCTGTGTGACTGACACTCAAGTGGGTGACTCACCTGTAGCTGGATTTGTGACTTTACAGTCTCCATGCTCAGTGCTGTTGAGAGGACAGGCTGCAGCAGTGAACCACACAAAGTTATACACACAGTTCTCCAGTGCCGTGATCAGAGTGGGTTCAGAGTCCTGTAGACAGACAGCAAGTCAGAGAGATGGACAAGAACAGGGTTACAGATACATTCATAGAAATAATTGTAATTATTATTATTTACACATAATTATAAATTTAGGTCAGTAAGATTTTTTATGTTTTTGAAAACAAAACAGTAAAAATAATTAAATAATTAAATTAAAAAAAATAATTTGTAAAAAATAATTAAATAAAAAATAATTAAATAATTTGTGAAAATAAATAACTGTTTTCTATTTGAATATATTTAAAAAAATGTAATTTATTTCTGTAATGCATATTTTTTTATAAATTCATTTTAATATGTTTATTTGCTATGCTATATGTTGATCAAGAAATTGTATTATTACTATCAATGTTGAAAACCGTTGTCTTAAATATTTGTAAGAATCCAATAACAGTTCAAAAGAACATTTATTTTAATTATAATTTTTTCGTGACATTATAAATGTCTACTGTAATTTTGATCAATTTCATACGACCTTGCTTTATAATTTTACGGTACTATATATATATATATATATATATATATATATATATATTAGGGCTGTGCAAAAGTTAATTGCGATTAATCGCATCCAAAATAAAAGTCTGTGTTTACATAATATATTTGTGTGTGCTGTATATAATTATTTTGTATATATAAATACCTATGCATGCATGTATATATTTAAGAATTATTTGCGCTTAAATTCTGTATATATTTATAAATACATAATCTATATTATATAAATATAAATATTTTATATATGAATAACACATTTTTCTTAAATATATACATGCATGTGTGTGTATTTATATATACAAAATAATTATATACAGCACACACAAATATATTATGTAAACACAGACTTTTATTTTGGATGTGATTAATCGCAATTAATTTTTGCACGGCCCTAATATATATATATATATATATATATGGGCTGTCAAACGATTAATCGCATCCAAAATAAAAGTAAAATTATATAACATAAAATGTAAAATTATATATATATATATATATATAAATACACACACATGCATGTATATTTAAGAAAAAAATATTATTTATATAACAAATATTTATATGTAATATAAATTATATATATATATATATATATATATATAGACACACACACAGAGTCATGGTCCAATTTATATTTAAAAGTCTTTACAGACCACTTTGTCAGGGTCGCATCTGAAGCGAATGATGGTGGTCCGGTTTCTCTTCGGGTCAGGACAGGCTTGTCCATTGGTGTATTTCAAAATCAGTATGTTTTTCTCCCACTGCGGTCCTGCCTCTGCCTCCCCCAGATTCACATACTTGTCTCCGTCCTTCAGACAGGCTGCAGCGCTAGACGGGCAGCTCCACAGCCCTGAGACAAACACCAGTTATAAAACCTATGCTGAATGGTCAATAAACTCCAGCTGTGCTGTGGACACTCACCGGTCTGAGGCACCAAAGACTTGCACACATTGATATAGTAACGCTGCTTCTGATTGTCCTTTTCTGGCACAATCATCCAATTAGATTTGTGCAGGGCCAGAGAGGATAGATCATAGGAATGGCCATTACCATCACTGCCAAAGAAAGAGCATATGATTTAGAAAGTTGTATGATGTGTTAGGTGCAAATATATTAGCAAGAAAGTTGGGTTACACTTTATTTTAAGGTGACATAGTTACATTGTAACTACTCAAATACGTAGTGATTAATATTAATTAGCTACATGTACTTACTACTTACTATAGAGTTATGGTTAGAGTTTGGTTTACGGTTAGTTACTTGTAATTATGCATAATTTACTGTTATTCCTAGAGTAAGTACATGTAGTAAGGTGTAACTGCGTCACCTTAAAATAAAGCGTTACCAAAAGTTGCTCTCACTTGTAAGAGCAGGTTATGGTTTTGAAGGAAGGGCAGGCCAAAGCTGTGTGCCAATCAAACAGATATGTGCAGTCTGCCGTCTCCTTTATGAACTCTGGCTTACCCTGACGAACAAAAAAATAATAATTCAGGAAAACCATTCAACATTTTAATAAACTTGTTCATTGGCTGCAAGGAACTCACAGGATTCTTGCTGTGGTCGCAGGAGAAGAGAATAGCCGTTGATCTCTCGTAGATCTTGTGGCACGTTTCCCCATTCGTGTAGTTGATCATGATAATCCCATCATCAAATGTGAGGTTTTGATTGGCTATCCCTGCAAAGGAGCATGGGTAAGGTTAAACACGAAAAAAAATGAAATAATCTACAACTAATCACCTACTAGCTCAGCACTGACACTGACCTAAAGAAATAAACTCACCTGCTATCCTGTGTTTTTGGCCGTCGACCTGACAGGACGACACAGTTTTGCTGGTGTCGTGAGGGCAGACCGAGGTTGTAATGGGGCCGCACACTGCAAAGTGATACTCATAACCCAAACCCTTCACTTCGTAGTTCTTTCCAGCCAGCGGTGTGAGATTGTATTCATAACCACTCTTGGGGTCCTGGACTTTACAATTTTCACCTACAAAGAGCAGGAAAAATATTGAGTTAAAGCGAGAGCATTAGTTAACTGTCCTGCGAAGGAATTGGCTGTTCATCTTACCCTGCACTCTTTTGATTGGACAAGCTTCTGAGGTTCTCCAGATGAAAACATACTCGCAGCCATCTTTGCGATCAAACATTGGTGCACCCTGTTAATAGATGCAAGAAAAATGCGTTTTAACAGCTTCATCATAAAAACCCTCAGTCTCTTAATATATATATATATATATATGGGACACTTTCCAGATGTAGATTTTTTCGTGTTTCTGAAAGAAGTATTTTCTGCTCACCAATGCTGCATTTATTTGATTAAAAAAAACAGTACTTTTGTGAAATATTATTACAATTTAAAATCAAATTTGATGGATAAATAAGCTTTTGAGGAATAGAGAGCTCAAAACAACCTAATGAAATATTACCTTATCCTAATGAAATATAACCTTTTGTGAAATATTATTAAAATTTAAAAATCAAATTTGATGGATAAAAAAACGCTTTGAGGAATAGAAAGCTCAAAATAACAATATTTTTTAAAAATGGAAATCTTTTGTAATACTATACATTTCTTTAATGTCATTTGTCTACTGTATTTTACCAAAGTTCATCCATGCTAAATAAAATAATTAATTTCATTGAAAGAATAATAGTAACAATACTAATTTTACTGACCACAAAGTTTAGAGTATACATTTTTCTTATTTCTTTTTGTTTGACAAAATAGGGGACATGAGTTTTATCGTTTTTGTGATCCTGTTATTTGCCTAAATCTAAATAAAATTAAAGCTGCAAGCAGCATTTAGCGGGGTTCAAGCAGTTTAGGCCTTTAAGGCCTTTAAGCACAAAAGCATCAAAAGACATTAAGGTTTAAGTTTCAATAATGGCAATTTACCATAGGGAATACATTGTTTTTAACATTTTTAACAGTTATAGCGCCACCTATAGTCCGATCTCCATGAAACTTTGCATGCTTGTTGAATAAGTTATGACACATGTGCTCATCAATTTTTGTGAAGTTCTGACTTTTCCTTTAGGATTTATAGGCTTTTGGGTGCATTTTGTCATCCCCCTTTTATTAATGACCCTGTTATAGCAAAACAAATGACACAGTTCAACTTTTTTTGATAATTATTGATCTAGAGTGTCCAAAGAATTGTCCTAGACTGGTCTGGTTCCGATCGGGCAAAAAACCAGGGACTAGTTCGCAAAAGTACGTTTTTAACATATTCGTGAATATTTAACGAACGATTTGATTGACAGCAATGGTTCTTGAGGCAAAGTTGTTCAGCGTGAGGAGATCTATCAATTGATATACATATTGTGGGGGTGTGTGCAACACCACGTGATAACAGAGCCATAAAACTCGTTAGCGCCAACTAGTGGCCGATTTCTTTCAAAATTCTTACAGACCTCTAGGGCCATGAGTCAAACATGCCCAACGAGTTTCGTTCCGATCGGGCTTCGTTAACCTTGTTTCATAGATGCACAAACTTCATTGGCCGATGGCGGCCATGTTTTTTTAGATACGCCAATGTCCTCATAGATATACATGGGGCCTTGGTCCAAGACACTGCATACCAATTTTCAAGTCAATCGGACTAACGGTCATGTGGTCATAGCCCTTTTTATGTTTTTTTCATATTATAGCGCCACCTAGTGTTCAATCGTCGCTATTTTTTTACTGTGACCTCAAATTGAACTCGTACACATGTGTACCGAGTTTGGTGAAGATATCTCATTTACTTCTCGAGTTATAGCCAATTTAGTAAAATAGGCTCCTCCCACAACGTTTATTTTGCTTCCCCTAGCGACCGGAAATAGAAATTTCAACATTTTTTTGATAATTATTGATCTTCAGACTCCAGAGAACATTTCTGCACTGGTTTGGTTCCTATCTGGCAAAAAACCAGGGACTAGTTCGCAAAAGTAGTTTTTCGACAAAATTCAAAATGGCGGAAAAATTTCCATACCCGAAATGAAATCGGAGATATACGTTTTTTTCGTCAGGTGACCAGCTTTCCAATGATATAAGACACTTGAGTGTACGACTTACGGTCTAGGAGTTATGAGCCGTTTCGCGCAATTGGTTGCTATAGCGCCACCTATGGGCCAATCGGGCTCATAATTTGATAACCTCTCCTCGATTTTTGTACTACCATCTGACAAAGTTTCAGAGCTCTAGCCCTTACGGTTTGGGCTGCACGATGCGTTTTAGGGGAGAATAATAATAATAATAATTAAAGCTGCAAGCAGCATTTAGCGGGGTTCAAGCAGTTTAGGCCTTTAAGGCCTTTAAGCACAAAAGCATCAAAAGACATTAAGGTTTAAGTTTCAATAATGGCAATTTACCATAGGGAATACATTGTTTTTAACATTTTTAACAGTTATAGCGCCACCTATAGTCCGATCTCCATGAAACTTTGCATGCTTGTTGAATAAGTTATGACACATGTGCTCATCAATTTTTGTGAAGTTCTGACTTTTCCTTTAGGATTTATAGGCTTTTGGGTGCATTTTGTCACAGCCCCTTTTATTATTGACCCTGTTATAGCAAAACAAATGACAAAGTTCAACTATTTTTTGATAATTATTGATCTAGAGTGTCCAAAGAATTGTCCTAGACTGGTCTGGTTCCGATCCGGCAAAAAACCAGGGACTAGTTCGCAAAAGTACGTTTTTAACATATTCGTGAATATTTAACGAACGATTTGATTGACAGCAATGGTTCTTGAGGCAAAGTTGTTCAGCGTGAGGAGATCTATCAATTGATATACATATTGTGGGGGTGTGTGCAACACCACGTGATAACAGAGCCATAAAACTCGTTAGCGCCAACTAGTGGCCGATTTCTTTCAAAATTCTTACAGACCTCTAGGGCCATGAGTCAAACATGCCCAATGAGTTTCGTTCCGATCGGCCTTCGTTAACCTTGTTTCATAGATGCACAAACTTCATTGGCCGATGGCGGCCATGTTTTTTTAGATACGCCAATGTCCTCATAGATATACATGGGGCCTTGGTCCAAGACACTGCATACCAATTTTCAAGTCAATCGGACTAACGGTCATGTGGTCATAGCCCTTTTTATGTTTTTTTCATATTATAGCGCCAGCTAGTGTTCAATCGTCGCTATTTTTTTACTGTGACCTCAAATTGAACTCTTACACATGTGTACCGAGTTTGGTGAAGATATCTCATTTACTTCTCGAGTTATAGCCATTTTAGTGAAATAGGCTCCTCCCACAACGTTTATTTTGCTTCCCCTAACGACCGGAACGAGAAATTTCAAATTTTTTTTGATAATTATTGATCTTCAGACTCCAGAGAACATTTCTGCACTGGTTTGGTTCCAATCGGGTAAAAAACCAGGGACTAGTTTGCAAAAGTAGTTTTTCAACAAAATTCAAAATGGCGGAAAAATTTGCATACCGGAAATGAAATCGGAGATATACGTTTTTTTCGTCAGGTGAATAGCTTTCCAATGATATAAGACACTTGAGTGTACGACTTACGGTCTAGGAGTTATGAGCAGTTTCGCGCAATTGGTTGTTATAGCGCCACCTATGGGCCAATCGGGCTCATAATTTGATAACCTCTCCTCGATTTTTGTACTACCATCTGACAAAGTTTCAGAGCTCCAGCCCTTACGGTTTGGGCTGCACGATGCGTTTTAGGGGAGAATAATAATAATAATTAAAGCTGCAAGCAGCATTTTGCGGGGTTCAAGCAGTTTAGGCCTTTAAGGCCTTTAAGCACAAAAGCATCAAAAGACATTAAGTTTTATGTAGCAAGCATTATTTACCATGATAAACCATATTTCAATGTTATTTTTCATGATTTACCATGTTCTAGTATGATTTACCATGAATCTAACATGATTTTCCATAGTTTACCTTGATATACCATGTTATAGGATGGTTTACCACAATATAGCAAGTGAAAAGACTATTAATAAGAAAAGTGGCCAGCAGAGGGCAGTAGAAGACCACTTATTGGCACACTTCCATTTTGAAATGCTTTGTTTCTCCACTATTCTGCACTAAAGCAAACCATTTTTTTCATGTTAACTTCATAAAGCATGCTTACACACAAACGCACGCACGCACACGCACACACACACACACACAAACACACACACATTTATAGTGTGTACAGTATATGTATAGTTTGACTGCAAAACATTAACAAAAAGAAATTTGTTAAATAAATTAACTATGCAAAATATAGTGTGTACTAGGGGTGGAGCCGAATACGGTATTCGGAAAGGCACAAATAATGTGTTTTTTACGAATACTTATTCCGAACAAATACTTAAAAAATATTTGTGTTCGGGAACAAGAAATACTGTATGTCAAAAAGCTGCGTTCCTCATGAGACCGCAGTGCGCGAGTTGAGTGAGCGACGTTCAGGAAGAGGTGACTGACACAGGCTGCTCCACACAGCAACAGAGAGGGCTCGGCTGAGCGAAAAAACACTTAACTGCATCACTATTTTTGTTGAATAGATGTTTGTACCTTAACTAGGTTCCAGAGGCAGTTTATAACTTTCGGGAAGCGGAGTTTGATCGGGAGTATATTCCATTATTGACGTCTGCAGACGAGTGCTCTCCTGTTCGCTCTGTTTACGTAGCTCTGTTAGCTTGGTAACGGTAATTATTTGTTTCTTATATGGCTTGGTTGAATTCTAATGTAGAGTGCGGTCTGTTATTATAACAGGCCGCTGCTTATAAGTATAACACACCGTTGCCATGAAAAACAGAGCGTTGCCATGGATTCTAAACGTAGAGACAGAACGGACTATTTTTCTTTTTTATCGGCAATCGTTTTTTAAATCAATAAACTCCTGTTTATATCTATATTTTGAGTCAAATTATTGATTTACTTGGTAGGTAGCAATGTAATAAGCAGGGTAATGTAGAGCGAGGCGGTTGTTACAGCAAATATAAACCCGCAGGCTTTGCGTAATCCCTAACTTATTCTGTCTGTTAAGCGTCCTTCACCGTGGTGTTGGGGTTCATAATGTTCACAATTGTATTTTATTAGTTGTTGGTTTAACCATGGTTCATGAGGTAATGGCTGACTGTTATTTTCTTCTCAATGACTTTTCTTGTTACATGTTCATTGCTGGATTTATAGAAAAACACCAACCAATATTGCATAATGGATATAATTAAATAATTCATAATAGTAATTGAAAAGATTTCCTTTCTAATCTCTTTCAACTCCATTTCGCTTTTTCAATGAGACTCTGCCACTTCACCATGCACGACTCACCTGTTGCCTATAAATTGATTGTGAACCCTTTGGCTCATTCTTTGCACTCTTTCCTGGCATTTTGATGCATAACTGTGTGTGTCTTCATGAATTACGTGAGTCCATCTATTAATTTGATTGTGTTTACATTGTTTATGCCTTTTCATGATTTAATGTCACTGTCAGCCTGTGCGCTGCTAATTGATTAATTTGTTTGCCAGACATGTGCCCTGAGCCATGTTGAAAGATTGTTTGTTTCAATGATTTTTTTACAGCCTGTTTTATTGTGATTAGTACTCATATCTTTGTTCATTTATATCATTGTTCCTTTTGTGTTGATTGATCACTGTCACCAATTGTGTTATTTCTTTATCTCCTTATGCAACAACACACAAACAATGCATTGATCCAAAGTCAACAGGCACCTAAGACGAACTCTTATATTGCGCTGCATTACTGTGTTGTTGACTATTACTGACGGTAAGGTTGTACTGTTGACCCTCGCGCAGCCTCTCGAGCAGAAATCTACACAAATGAGCGCAGAACACACTCAGACCCCATTTACACCTGGTATTAAAATGCGATCTGTATCCAGATAAGTTATCCGGATAATAAAAAAACGCATGTTAATGCAAGGTGTAAATGCGTTGTGATCGCGATTGGATCTGCCTGACCACATCTACAGGTAGTCTGGCTCGCATTGTGTCCGGATCTTTACTAGGTGTAAACGCAATCTGGTTGTTGAAACCACATATGTATATTTTACTCCTCCCAAAAAGGCAAAAAAATAAACGAGTAAGCTTGTTATATAGGCTATAAGTCATGTTATAGTCAGATATGACGGCGCTACTGCGACACGGATCACCCATCACCGCTCATGAGCGTCTATTCATCGAGCCAACGTGCAAACATCGCAAATAAAAGTGAAAGTAAGTCACAGACGCTTAACACACAATCATCTTCAAGTAAAGAAACGAAATTATCTTACCAGCGGTGTTGCCACTCTTTTATTGATGTCTTTGATTTGGAAATTAGCTGATGATCAACGAAATGCAGCTCATATCTGTTGCTTTTGGTGTCGTTCAATCCATTAAATCTGCATACGCGGGAGTTTAAGATCGGATTTATATCCATTTTGCAAAAACACATGTATGTGGCCAGGTGTAAATGGAATCGGTACTTATTATCCGGATAACTTGTCTGGATACAGATCGCATTTTAATACCAGGTGTAAATGGGGTCTCTTATTCTTCCTGAACACCATCACGATTGAAAATGTGACATTGATTTCCTACAACAGTTCAATAAACAGTAAAAAATTAAATCACTTACATTTTAGATGCTATATTGGCTGTTTTTGTTGTGTTTCAGCAGCGAAAATAGTTCCAAACAACAGACAGCAGAACCACGGCACATGTCACAGGAACACTCGACGTGTTTTCATTACTGAATCATTCAGCATTTTGAACGAATCGATTGAGTCAAAGATTCAAAGACACATTCAAAAACATCGGTCTCATTCTTGAATGATCAGCCGTTTGAACGAATCGTTTGAATGAATGAATTGAATGACTCACTCATTAAGACGGTCGCCTGCCACCACCTACTGGCGGTTTAGTGTTAAATGTTTAAAAGTAGTATCATTCTTTCCCAGTTTCTTATGTAAATTTAAATAAATGTCATAACATTATTTTATGCAATTGTGTTTTTTCAGTGTAAATGATTTAATTTGATCAGCCCCTAGAGTAACAGCCCATAGTGTCTTATTATTCGAAATAATACACCAGAATTTATAGTTTACCCACCTCTTTTTTTACCACTACACCTCTGACCATAGTGTACATTAATTTACCACGTTCTAGCATGATTTATCATTATTTACAGTGATTGGGGCTTGGATGATTGGATTTTAATGTGATTCTAGGAATATAGTATAGCTATTTACCACGTTAATAGCAATTATGTGAAGATTCAGAACAACTGAAGTGATAAACTTTGACAAAAAAAATGATTGTGATCAATATTTGACTAAATGTGATTGCAAATGTTAAAATAGATCATTAATAAAGTCATAATATTAATTATAGTTGAGTAGTGAGACACTTACTATTTTGAACAGCAGAGGGCAGTAAAACACCACTTATTGGCTTAATAGACCATCATTTTGATATCATTTCACCTTTTTTAACTGTTATTTAGGCATATTTTGTCAGATCTGTCTGAAAATGTTCATGATTATTTAATGTCACGTGTTCTGACTTGTTTATTGAAGAGATCAACGCTTTCAGGGACACTGAAAGTGTAGTAATAGATGGCTTCAACACACTAAATGTTGAAGCCATCCTATTATAGTCATCCACATGACGTAGTTCAACTTTTTGTTATAATTATTGATCTAGAGAGTCCAGAGAATTGTACTGCACTGGTTTTAACATTATGATATGATCAGAGATGGAAAACACCATTTACAGCCAATACTTACCATTGGAAATACATGGTTTTAAAGCTTTTTAACAGTTATAGCGCCACCTATGGTCCGATCTCCATGAAACTGTGCATGCTTCTTCAGCATGTTATGACACATATGCTCATCAATTTTTGTAAAGTTCTGAGTTTTCCTTTAGGATTTACAGGCTTTTGGGGCTTTTTGTCACGCCCCTTTTGTAAATGACCCTGTTATAGCAAGACAAATGACAAAGTTGAACTTTTTTTGGATAATTATTGATCAAGAGAGTCCAAAGAATTATCCTAGACTAGTCTGGTTCCGATCGGGCAAAAAACCAGGGACTAGTTCGCAAAAGTAGGTTTTTAACATATTCGTGAATATTTAACGAACGAATTGATTGACAGCAATGGTTCTTGAGGCAAAGTTGTTCATCATGAGGAGATCTATCAATTGATATACATTTTGTGGGGGTGTGTGCAACACCACGTGATTACAGAGCAATAAAACTCGTTAGCGCCAACTAGTGGCCGATTTCTTTCAAAATTTTTACAGACCTCTAGGGCCATGAGTCGAACATTCCAACGAGTTTCGTTCCGATCGGCCTTCGTTAACCTTGTTTCATAGATGCTCAAACTTCATTGGCCGATGGCGGCCATGTTTTTTGAGATACACCAATGTCCTTATAGACTTACATGAGGCCTGGACCAAGACACTGCATACCAATTTTCAAGTCAATCGGACTGACGGTCAGGTGTTTATCTGTTTTTTTCATTTTATAGCGCCACCTAGTGTTCAATCGTCGCGATTTTTTTACTGTCACCTCAAATTGAACTCTTACACATGTGTACCGAGTTTGGTGAAGATATCTCATTTACTTCTCGAGCTATAGCCATTTTAGTAAAATAGGCTCCTCCCAAACGTTTATTTTGCTTCCCCTAGCGACCGGAACGAGAAATTTCAACATTTTTTTGATAATTATTAATCTTCAGACTCCAGAGAACATTTCTGCACTGGTTTGGTTCCGATCGGGCAAAAAATCCAGGGACTAGTTCGCAAAAGTAGTTTTTCGACAAAATTCAAAATGGCGGAAAATCTATCATGACGGAAATGAAATCGGAGATATACGTTTTTCTCGTCAGGTGACCAGCTTTCCAACGATATAAGACACTTGAGTGTACGACTTACGGTCTAGGAGTTATGAGCAGTTTTGCGCAATTGGTCGCTATAGCGCCACCTATGGGCCAATCGGGCTCATAATTTGATAACCTCTCCTCGATTTTTGTACTACCATCTGACAAAGTTTCAGAACTGCAGCACTTACGGTTTGGTCTGCACGATGCGTTTTACGGCAGAATAATAATAATAATAATAATAATAATAATAATAATAATAAATCAATACAATTACAATAGGGTTCAGCACTTCGTGCTTGAACCCCTAATAATAAAAATCAATACATTACAATAGGGTTTAGCACTTCGTGCTTGAACCCTAAA